>JABEEM010004545.1:0-23923 GCA_013363185.1 Fusarium secorum | reverse complement strand
ATGCGTAGGTAACTGTAAGTCGACCAGAACTTTCTGTAGTTGATCTTCTGGTTATAAATTTATAGCCTCCGATTGCTGCCCAGATATTGAGATCTCGAATAAGATCTTCTTGTGATGAATACCACTGCTGAGGAGGAAGAGAGTTCATTTGTTAATAGTAGTAAGCAAGGATAGATATGATGAGATGTTAGGCGGTGAAGCAGAAGGGGGAGACAGAAAAAGCAGCAAGGCAGAGGGTTAGGGTTATGCTGACTAATGGGGGACCCGTGAGTGTACGGACCCGTCCATCTATTGGGCCCCCTATTCATGAGCCGAGCTGATCCCTGTATCGGGCAGTGTACGAGTCTTGCGGCTCTGATCGACCAACGGACTGTTTCACTAGAGATCGGGGGAACACTTCTTCGTTCTTCACCGGCTTCGAAAGCGTGTGACATTCGTGACGGGCCGAATGCAACAAGAAACCATGCCGTTAATAGCTAGTCTCCGCATGGGAAGAGCCTGCGGGGAGAAAGTTGGAGAAGGCCCTATCCCCATGGGCATTGGGGTAATTCCCCACTATCCTACGCAACGTAGCATCTGGCCTCGGCTTTTGTGGTGTCACTCTGCCCGAGATAATGTGTTGGTAATCTTCCTTGGAATGAACTTGGGCCTCTGAAGTCTCCACAGACCCCGTGGGGGACGAAGGTATTGGAGAATAGAGGGGCATGTTCCGTGCGGGGTGGATTGAGGTAAATTTCTACATCACAATATTCATCAGGATTGGGGCTCGTCTCGGGCTTCTCTCCAGATCAGCCTGAGAGTTCTCCGAGGGATATGTCATGAATATTTCTAGACTAGCATAAACCCTGTTATTTGCCATCAGAGGTGCGGCGATGAAGCCAGAGATACCATTCACTGGCCCTTGATCTCTTTCTTCCGAGCCTTGACGTCCCCCTTTATCCCTTTCACCAATCCCTTGACTTCCGATTTGAGCGCTTTCTTGTCCTCCTTGGAGATTTTCCCGGTCTTTTTAGCCATGTACAATTCTTGAAGAAAGCTGGTCACGATTGTGACTGCGGCTTGGACCGCGCATTTGACACATTGATCGCCGTGCGTTAGGCTGTCAACCGCGGCGAGAACTTGGAGCTCGGCTTTGGGACGGTTTTGGAGAAGCCTGTCGAGATGAGGGGTCCCAGACTGTTCGTGGACTTGGCAGTCGTTGGAGCTTATCGATACGGATGGAATTTGTGTCTTGGTCTCCGAATGAACCGGTGATGAAGTCATGGTCAAGATCGAGCAGCTTGCAGTTCAGTAATATTTAAAATAAAAACAGAAGCCCATATGAAACAAGATATATTTTGTGCCTTCCTTTATATGCTTACAATATCGGTATTTTGCATGGCAATGACGGAGCAAGCCTCCCCGTCCACTACCGAGATCACCGAGCGGAGATTTTACAGACCGGCCGGGGCTCACGGCGGCTGTAGGGTAGCAGATGTCAATATGACTCTCACTTCGTTTGAGATCATATACATTCTTGAGTTGCTATCTTACAAGCGTGAGAAAGATGGTCTTTTCTGGTCTAGAATTGATGAGTCACGTATTGCTGGGTGAAAAGCCTGCTCTTGTTCCCGAGCAGATCAAGCTGTGGACAAGCGATAATGAAGGCCTAAAATGTGAACAACGCTAGCAACAATAACACGCCTCAATCAATGATCTCAACCCTCATTCTCTGCTAACTGCATACTTGTCTATGCTCCGCAAATTCCCTCGAGACAAATACTATAATTTGCACCCTGAAATACATTTGTCTGAGATTCATTGCCGCATAGCCAACTCTATGACGCAGTGATTCTGTCCCAGCCAACTGCATCGTCGCTACGCCAAAATTGTAGCGCTTACCAGTCAAAATGGACTATTAACATAATCCGTTGTCCGCTACCTACATTTCCATTGTCCGGAATGAGGCACATCTGAGCAATTGGGAATTCATATTAAAGCTGGAAATGACTGCAAAGAAACATGGGCGATGTATTGTGGATTGCAGAGTAAACCATCCGACGATTCCGTATTTACAGCCGCTCCAACCAAATGTCAGGCCTCAAAGTCCTCGTGTCAGGAGCCTCAATCGCAGGACCTGCGACAGCCTACTGGCTCGCAAAGGCTGGCGCAAAGGTCACCGTAATTGAACGCTTTCCTGCTCTGCGTACCGGCGGACAAGCAGTCGACATTCGCACCGCTGGTGTCTCGGTCATGCGAAAGATGGCTGGGTTGGAAGCTGCTGTGAGAGCCAAGTCGACACAAGAAGAAGGGATCAGCTTTGTTCGCGAAGATGGTATGCCTTACGGAGTTATCAGGCCGACTGGGAACCCGGACCAACAGTCGCTTGTCTCGGAGTACGAGATCTTACGCGGAGATTTATCCAAGACTCTGTTCGATATGACAAAGGACAACAAGAACATCAACTACATATTTGATGAGCAGATAGCGTCGATGCAGCAGAGTGAAAAGATTGCCGGCCCTATCACAGTCGCGTTTGCAAACGGTACGGAAGCCTCGGAGTACGACTTGGTGATCGCTTGCGATGGCGCGACTTCAAGAACGCGTGCATTGGGGCTGGGATGTAATGTCGGTGATCACATCGTTTCAACCAACTGCTGGTCGGCCTACTTCTCGATATCCCAGGATGTCCTCAGCGGAAGCAAGATTGGACAGGGATTCAGCGCAGTGAGAGGGCGGAATATCAGCATTGGAACGGATCCTGCAGGCTTCAGCCGCGTCTTGCTCATGTGCATGAACTCGAGAGGTAGGTCAGAGAGCGCGGACGCGTTTCGGGAGGCTTCAGCAAAAGGGAACGACGCGCTCAAGAAGTACATTGCGCAGCATTACAGTGACGTAGGATGGAAAAGCAGTATCGCTCTAAAGGAAATGATGAATTCCGAGGACTTTTACGCGAGTGAAATTGTACAGGTCAAAACACCGACATTGTCCAAGGGGCGCTTTGTCTTGGTTGGTGATGCAGGATACGCAGCAGGTCTCACAGGCGGTGGAACCAGCCTCGCCCTTGCAGGCGCCTACATCCTGGCAGGAGAGCTGAGCAAACACAAGCAAGATATCACAGCTGGTCTTGAAGGTTATGAGCAACAGATCAGGCCTCTAATCAACAAGATGCAGGTGATTCCTCCGCTGATCACGACAATTCTGGCGCCGCAGACAGCTTGGGGTATTTGGCTGCGCAACAATATTTTCGCCTTGGTCGCGTGGACGGGGCTCGTCGAGCTCGCTCAGCGGTACATTGGGGCTGGCTTTGGCGATGCGAAAGCATTTCCAATTCCGGAGTATGATTGGGAGAATTGAGGACTGACTGCTGGAGATACTTTGCACTGATACAGAGTGCGCTTTGCATAAACCTGGCAAGATCGATAAGCAAGTTCATAATTACAAGCACTAATGAAAAGGCCAACTGATGCATAAAGATTCATGCTAGGCAGGTTATGCTGTGCGAAATAATTGTGCACTGCACACACACCAGCCCTTTCATTTTCCAAGTGCAAGCTCAGAGGTTGTGCACCCGCGCTCTAACAGGTTCAAGCGCTGTACGGAGTGCCATTAAGTCACAGCGCGAAAGTCCCCTCTTTCGCAGGGGCACGCGTCGTTGAGCCCCTCTCCGTGTCGCACACTCAACGCGTCAGCACTAACAATACCTTTCGCGTGCTCAACGTCTCACCCTTGAACTGTTTATGCGACTCTCTGTCTCTGGGCTGCCAGTGACTTGCAATCAGCCTGTGCTCGCCACAACCCCACTGTAGGATTTCGCAAGCCAATTGCCCAACACTTGCTCTCTTCTGTCATGACGCGCTAAACGTTGGTGGTCTGACTCGCGCAAAATCCACTGGCCTAGATCATTTAATAATAATGCAAGGCCTCGACCGAATCTGAGCTGCATTCGGTGAGACTATATTTTCTGAACCTATCATGAATCCACGAGTCAACAATAGACATGGCACAGCACATGAGCATTCGAAACGAATATTACTGGCAAGCAACTTTATCATTCTTTGTCTAAGGTATACTCTAGCTCTTTGCATCAAAGGACAGTAGTAATCAATATTAACCAAGGGAATGTTGTCGCACAAACATGCGATGCCAGGTGATGGAATTACGGGAAATCTTCCCAGTAAACTCAGGTATTCGAAATCCAATTGACAAGAAGGAAATTTTTGCTTGATTGTTGTGTTTTCACATTGACGTGGGCTTTTGACAAGCTTAAACAGTGTCAGCATCGAAGTTCGCGTCATCAAATGAGGGATCGTCCGAGTTGAGAGGAGCATCGGCATCAGCAGCGTCGGTACCTGCGGCGACGACAGTAGTTGAAGAGGAAGCGGCCGATGATGTAGCTGCTGATCCAGTCGCAGTGGTAGTCGCCGCGCTGGTTGGGATGCTGGTAGGAATACTGGTAGGCACAGCCGTGGCGCTTCCAGTGGCCCTGGCGGAAGCTATGCACGCAGTTCGGTCAGAAGCGCAAGATGTCTGAGTGGAGCCAGACTTTCTGCGGCAGACGTAGTAGGCATAGTTGCATCGTCGGATGGCCTGCTCGTTTCTCCACCACTGAGCAAGACCAGAGGCGGAGGGTCGAGAAAAGGTGCGAGTGGGAGGACCGCCTGCACTTGAAACAGTTGTAGTAGCTGTCTGAACTGATGTGGCAGAACCGGTAGATGAAGATCCGCCCTTGATGCATGCCGCGTAGTTGGAAGCGCATGCCGATTGGTTGGATGAGTTGGTGATCAAGCAGTTGTTGTAGGTGCTGATGCACTTGTTGGCGTTGGAGTCTCTGAAGAGCCAGGTTGGCAGGAAGGGCAGAGAAGACATGGCTCCTCGGCCGGGAGCAGCGGTTGTCGAAGATGCAGCGGCAGCAGTGGTGGTGCTGCTAAGCTTTCCACCGCCCCGTCCGTTTTGAGGATGGGCTGCGACAGAGACCGCAAGGGCAGCGGTGATGAGCTGAAGAGTGACCTTCATGTTGTAGTAAAAGTGTTGATTACTTTGCAAGTGTATAAGTTGACTTGTTCAAGGAGTGGTTGTGAGATAAAGATTGTTGTTCCAGTTAAATGCCAAAGAGCTTTTGAGTGTGAGTGAGCGACTGAGTGAGTGCATTCCTAGGGAACTTAGAGGGAGTTATATACTGTTATCCTCATCCCATCCATTCATAACCATCAATCTCTGCCCTTGAGTCCAGACTTGACGATACCTGACGTAGCGTCAATCTTTCCACGTTTAGGTACTACTTTGTGGCTTGCTCTCATTCCCGTCGGCAGCCACGCCGCCACTGGCCCCGAACCTTATCGACGAATATGCAAGGTCCGGATGTCGTGGATTTAAAGTTTCGGGTGATTGGCGCTCGGTATACTTTTACGGTTCCTGAATCCATGACCGATCAACGCAAATAGACTCGGGGCGGAATTCCTCAGTGCCTTTTCAGGGACAAGTTTACTTAGTCCCTTCGCTTTCCGGACGTGTTTCTCAAATACAGGGCCCTCGATCTAAGGACTCCTCATTCCATAGCCGGGGAAAACAGGGCCTCGATTTGGGTTTTGAGTAGAATCATCGATGATGGACTGGAGATCTCTGTTGGCATTGCGTAGTTGGATGGCTGATTTGCCCTCAACTACATCATCATCGTGCTCCATCATGTTCCCGAAATGGCCGGATTTCAGCTCCATCGACCTCATATCTTGCCACCACTGTGATTGTCGATGGCATCTTTATGTCATTTGTAGATCCTTACCTCTCATCCTCCTACGCTGCCGCAGACTCCTGCTCTCGATGGCTTCCTCCGCAAGTGACCAGATGATACACGGACAGCCCCCACCAGGCACAAATGTCGGCCCAGCCCGATAGGGCCAGTCGGGAATATGGAATAGCCGAGACATGTCGACAGCTCCGGGCCACAATAGACTCGATATATTCCCGCCTCAATTCCATTTCCGTCTTCGGGCTCCCACGAGTTGGTTCCGAAACAGGTTAGAAGAAACTGCCACCCACCAGTTCCTAATCTTTGCAGTTCTCACTGCCTGTAGTCGACAGGACGCCTCTCCAAGCTGTCGGAAGTGTCTCGGGTAGGTTGCCTCGCTTGATGTTGGTCTTCTCCCTCGACTTGAGAAAATCCAGAAGTGATGTGTGGCGTTGGTATTGCTCCTGATGAATTTCCAGTGCGAATCAGATCGATGTTTATATTTGATTATAATAATCGCAGAGAAAAATATCTAGACATCGATTATCTGATTGCTAGCTTGTGATTATGGCTTTTTGATCCTATGATTCATATATACACAGAGCTCATGTAAGACGGATTATGGATTGTAGCTTGATTATTATCGTGCTATGTATAACGTCCTAGTATTAGTCTTTCATCATCCTAAGGGCCCAGTATGATATTAACCGAAAGATAGCAAGCGTTGGAATCTTAGGAGATCTGTTGCATTCAGTATGCTTGGGTCACTAGGTCATTCCCTGTAACCACTTCCTCGAAACTTGGCGTAGTGGAAAATCGCAAAGCTCAGCCAACTCGAACTTAGAGACATCTTGTTGAACTCACTACCTCGTACGAATCTAGAACTGATGTCGAGTTCGATGACCCGATAAATACCTTCCATCCCATTTGATCTATCACCCATGTGCTCTCTACTCTTGCTCCAACCTGAGTCTCCTGGAATGCAGAAACTCATAGTCTGGCATAGCGTCTCTCACCCATCGCTCAAGCTTTTGCGCCCCTTCTTCGCCAAACTCAGCTTTCCACTTGACTACCTCCTGATCAATATCAACTTTCCCAGCGACTTTACTCTGGTCAATCGTGGTACTGGCGTTGATGGAGCTAAGCATCCTCTGCTCCACATGACTCAGCTTGTTCAGCTCTTGCTCTCCTGCCTTATCCCACGAGTAGCGGACTTTACTCTCATCAAGACCAGTGAGCTGCGCATACTTGCCTACCAGTTGAGGACATGTCATGACATCGTCGGCGTCAATGACGATAGGCCAGATACTGTCGTTGGCAAAGTGCTCGGAGTAAAAGTCATACAACGTTCGATGCCACCTCGTAGTGACCTCTGCTGCCATGGGCTCCTTTCTGGGGCGCTTGAAGCCCTCGCATTCCATCTTGTCAGAACATGTGCGGTACAGAGAGGGTATCATCAGAGCGGGGTGGCGGATGAGGAAGGTTGGATTCCAAGTCTTGAGAAACTCATCCGGAAATAGCGTGAGATTGAGCGGTGATCGTGTTGGTTGAGCGATGTCCATCATGGGAAGCGGTGTCGCCTCTTTCTGGGACCCAGTTGTGCCGTTGAGATAATTGTCCTCGAAACGAGGATGGTTCAACATGATAGAGTGTTCCTTCACATAAACAATCTGACCTTCTTTCTCGGCCGCGGCGATATGATCTTGGAATCTTTCGGAGCATTCCTGGATTACCTTGTTCACTGTCGCACTCTCTTCCTCCGTCCATGTGTCCATGGGCTTCTCAGCTACCAAGAAGTGCTTGGGCAAAGATGGAAGGAAGAAGTATCCTCCGTGGATGGCAGGGCGTACATTCTGCTCGCCGAGGTTGAGCATCTTGACCAACAGGTTGGAGGCAGTACGAGGAGACGTAAGAAGCCAGTATCGAGGGCGAGGAGGAGAGTTTGTGCCTTTAGCCATATTTAATGATGTTGCTTGAGAAATTATTGAAGAGGCGAGTTAAGTCGAGCAGCTGAAGCTCAGAAAACAAGATGTATGTGATGCTAATATAATAGTATAAGAGCCTGAGCAGAGGATTTAAACCGAGTTCATCAAACGATTGATGAAGTACTTATAGTAAGTCGAACTGGCAGGTCGCCTACTTTCTGATGTCACAGACACATACATGCAAGGGTGTTTTCGGTTGTCGGTCGCTTGGCTCGTCGCTCCGGGCCGTCGCCATGCATACAAGGTGGTGCTAAGTGGGTTCATACTTGGAACCAGCATTGGTTGATCACTCGAGACATTCATGCGAGACGCTTCTACGGCAATTCCAAAATGTCCGATCCGGATGTGTAAGCGGAGGATTTGTTCCCTGTCAAGATCTTCATCGTATTCTAGTAGAAAGAGAAGTTACGCGAAACTCAGTCGTTAGTGTTCCGTGATATAAGCAACAGCAGGCCTGATCTGGTCACGGGTCCTCTTCTTTATGCTGTCCTACAGTTCCGATCGTCAGGGGCAAGGCAAAGTGAAAGACAATCCTTTTGTTCTACAGATGTCAGGCACAGCGCCATTGTCTGCTGTGAATATTCGGAACTTTCAAGTGCGAGCCTCTAGGCAGTTATGTAATGATCGACAGTTATGCAGATACGATTAAGGATGACTCCACTTCGCCAGCAACCCTCGAGTCAAGCAGACCGTATCGCGTGGCATTACAAAGAGCGACTTCCGAAAAATGATTCACGAGTCCAGGGAAGATTGCCGGCCGAGTGCCGCACCGCTCTTATCATATCTGATCTCGCGCAACAACGGCCTTTTTCAAAGACCGAAGACTGAGAGAAGCCCGAGTTTGGTGACTTCATCATATCATGCACAACCAAAAAGGTCTCCTTGTCCGACTATACATATCTTGTGTGGCGTTGAGTGCTGTCGGTGCAAGTATACAGCATCTCGGGAGCCTGAGTTTATTTTTTGCACCAATCGAATCCCAACTTCAACGAGAGAAGAGGGATCGTTATTATCTCTGACGTAGCCATATCTGTTTGAGTTATAACTACTAACTAGTCTAGAGCATTAACGATAAGAATTTCCTTTCAAGGTCATATCATCTCGAGATATGTCGAGCCTATACCTGAACTTTGATTGTAAAAAACACTGCAAGAACTCTTATGGCAGCTGAATATTCTAGTAGAGATACAGAGCATAACGTGATGTTTTGTACAGTCCTTGAAGACTCGATGTTTCAGTGGTCTTCGAGGCGTACTGAGAAACTCAAAACGAAGGAGGCCACATATATTATGCTGTTACGTGAACTTCAGAGGTATGACATTCTTTCCTCACAAGTACGGACAAAGACAGAATCGCACCTGGCAGCCGTCGCCGGTTAAATGATCCTATCGACAGAGCAATGAATGGGGAATTACTATGCATGAGAGATCAAGTTCTAATGGAAGCGCCTCTCCTCAACAAGGGATCTAAGGTTTCGGATCGCGGCAAAGCGGTCCGTAGAGCAAAAATCAGTTGGCCTTCTGATCCTTGTAAGGACCGATGTTACTATGAATTTGTGGAACTAGTAATGTACCCTAATCTTACATTAGTCAATTACTAGATACCGTAGTTGGATGCGTTTCACAGCTGCATGGCATGCCAATTCCATGAATCCCAATCTCACGTCAGCTGTTGTTGCTCCGCCACTTGCGCGAATAGTTCTCATTTCATTCCGCACTATTTTTGAACTCCCTATCTCCCTTTAACTATTCCCAGTACGAAGTACATTCTTGAAACGACGCCCAAGTCACAATGGCTTCACCAACTTACGACTACATTGTTGTTGGCGGTGGCCTTGCAGGCTGCGTTCTGTCCAGCCGCATTCGAGAGTACAATGATGCAGCCAAGATCCTTCTCATTGAAGCGGGAAAAGAAACGCGTGGCCGCTCGGACGTGCATAATATGCAGGTTTTGAACCTAGGCGGCGAATTGGACTGGCAGTATCTGTCAGAGCCCGTTGAAGCACTTATGGGGCGACGGATCACTCTCAACGCTGGAAAGGGCCTGGGCGGCAGTTCAGCTATTAACTCAGGTGAGTAAATGATCCTTGAATGGTAGGTGAAGTCATTGAGTAACGGTTATATCGTGCAGGTGGCTGGACTCGTGGTGCTGCGGCAGACTACGACGAGTGGGCAGCCCTCGTTGGCGACGACCGATACAGCTACAAGGGCCAACTACCATGGTTCAAGAAGTCCGAGCTCTGGTTCGATGATAAGAACCCGGAACAGCACGGTAGAGATGGACCCATCCGTATAACTTGCGCCAAGGCGTCCAATCGCGTGTTTCCTCTTGCTGAGAAAGCTGCTGCTGGATGGGAAGAGCTTGGTGTTTCAACCCTGCCAGACGGCGATCAGAACAGCGGGAACAACCTTGGGCGCGCTTACATCTGTGAGGCGAGATCTGATGGTAAACGCGAGTGGTCTGCCAATCAGTATTCATTGGATGGAGTTCAAGTTCGTCTCGAGACTTTGGTGAACCGTATCGTCATCCAGAAAATCAATGGGAATCTCAAAGCCACTGGTGTTGAGCTGGCCGACGGTAGCGTTGTCAATGGTCAGAACATCATAATCTCCGCTGGCGCAATCCGCTCTCCTCAGATCCTTCAGCTCTCTGGTATCGGCCCGGAAACCCATCTTCAAGAGTTTGGCATTGAGCCACTCGTCGATCTTCCAGAGGTTGGCAAGAACTTATCCGATCATATGATATTCTTCCAGCACTGGCGGCTACGTGATTCTTCTGCTGGGCATACTATTGGGTCCGCCAACCCTCTCTTTCAACAACCCCAATACTCGCAAGGTGTACCTTTTGACTGGATCGTCAACACCGGCATTCCAAGAGAAGGCCTCGCTAAAGCTATTGAAAGAGACGAAGGGACAAAACCGCATGAATCTGACCATGTTCTTCTCGCGAAAGATAGAACATTTGTCGAAAACATTATTATGTTTGCTAAGCTTCCGTTTCCTGGCGTCCCTATGGATGCAGAGCATATTACTAGTGCATTGGTGAGTTTTCTGCCAACCTCGACGGGCTCTGTGTCATTGAAGTCCGGGAAGCCGGGCGAACATCCAAAGGGTGAGCAATCTTTTTCGATCTTGTGGTGTTTTGCATGTTCGTATCACTAACTACAGGCAGTGAATCTCAATTATCTCTCCACTGAGGTTGATAAGCATGTCTTCCGAGAAGGATTGCGAAAGTTGACAAGATTCATGCTGGAGTCCAAATTCAGTGATCAGATTGTTGGAGAATCTGTTCCCGAAGGACTTCCCGTGGAAGCTCTTGCACTGGATGATAGTGATGATAAGTTGGATCAGAGGATAGCTATGGCTGGCGGCACGTCGTGGCATCCTTCAGGTACTTGCTCCATGGGGAAAGTGGTTGACACAGAGTTTTGCGTTACAGGCGTTGAAGGACTTCGGGTCGTTGACGCATCAGTCTTCCCTGTGCCACTGAGCGCACATCTTCAAGCCCCCCTCTATGCTCTTTCAGAGCAGGCAGCAGCTATCATCACTGGGAAGGTATAGCCCAGCGTAAGGCTGGCAGACATTGCAGAAGTTACTGACTGAGGATGGGTTACATGTGAAGCCTGGAACATGATTTGACAATTGCGAGGAAAATGCAAAGCTGGACGCATATGATATTTCCTGGGCATGACCTACTTACGGGACTCTGCAATTGAACTTGGTGAAAACATCATTTTCTACTATTACCGGCTAAGTGAATTCCCATCTCGTCATGGTTTTTATGTTGAGGCACCACCACCGCCCTTCCTTGTCGGGTACCATGTCCTTAAATCTTGAGTGTATTTCCTTCATTGCCTAGGTAGCCGGGGTGGCATTACCAGCTGGTATATTGGCCTTCAGGTCCAGACATTGTCAGCCGGTACGGCCCCCCTTTCGTACCTCCAACCCGAAGGTTCGAAAGTGAATACCGAAAGGTCCGTGATGCCTATCTATTACACGGACGGTTTAAAACTACCACTCTAAAATCTCGCTACTCAACCCAGGCTCTGCTAGCCATATTTCTCTCAAACTCATGCCAGATTCCCAGGTTTTGTTGATGAGGAATAGCCATTGCTTATGGCAGGAATGGTCCGTCTAATCGCCCCCTCGCTCAACACGGTGATGTCGTCATGTGATATGAGAGCATGATTAGAGGATTCAGGAAGAAATAAGCGGCACAAAGCGGCCCGCCTTGGAAAATATGGTATGATGGAGGGTTCCATCGAATTGGAGTCTGCGTATACCCTATACTTCGTACTGATGGAATCTTCGTAGAGGTCTTTGCATAAACTATCAGGTTTGGCGCCGAATGAGTTGTCAAGGCCCAGTGTATCCTGCGGACCTTGAGTTTACAAAACTTATCTACTGGCCCTCCAGAGACTTAGCAAAAGTATGCAAGAAAAACTGAACAGCTAAAGAACATCGGGGGGACGTAAAAAAGTCCATATCTTCACTAAGAAACTACAGCGAGATATTGCAGGAGAAAGTCGCCACGATCGAAGCCTTGATGATGAGGAAGAAGACTGCATTGAAAGATTATCTTGAGGCCACTAGAAAGATCAGAAGTCAGCTTCAGAACCTGGAGAAGGATGCAAAAGGGCAAAAGGGAACCAAAGACTCGTTGGAGTCTTGTCAGCAGCGTTTGAGGAGTTTGTTGGAGAGATGGGTAGAGGAGGGTAAGTGGCTGAGTTTGTAGGTTTATTATAATCACCTTGTGTTTTTTCCCCACTTTTCGTAATGTGACCTAAGAATGTATTAATACCAAAGCTTTTAGAGGGATCCATGAGGCATAGTGCCTCAACATGTTGCATTCTCTACGGTTTCCTGCAATATCACTGCCCTGACCTTGCATAATACCTTGATATCAAAGGCAGAGACACGCGTGAAAAGGTACAGCAATAAAACTTCAAGATACAAGAGAGCCATCAACTATACGAACCAAACACTCTAACAAAATTCCAAATTTCAACGCCGACATGTTCAAACTTCACCCCTCCCTGTCTTTCTCGGCCTTATCTATATACTCCTTTGACTTAGAGTCCCAACCTAGATCCCACCACGCCCACTCATGCACAGCCTTAAGCAACAATAGTCTCTGTTCTTTGAATCCCTCCCCACGTCCCCGTAGAAATAGCGCCTGATCTGCTGGATGCCACATTTTTCTCAGCCTCGCAGTCGTATTCTTGCCTCCACTCACCTCCATCTTTCTATAGTGCTCAGCTCGTCAAGCCACTTGCGCATGCTGGTTAGATCGTTGCACGTCGCGTGTAGGTCAAGCACAACGCTTATGGCCACTTCGATCTGATCTGAAATAATTGTGTTGATTGCCCTTTCAAGGGCCTGGGCATATGTTTCGAGAGGATCCGGGGGTACTTGTTGATTCCACATGCGTTTGAACCACTCTAAAGTCGTCTCTTGCTGAGGTATGAGAAGATAGATGCCAGTCGCTTTGGCAATTTTTACCATCTGGGATGCCGCTTGCGCAAAAAGTATGATCTGACGCGGGAGTCCCAGCATCCTCAGGGCGGGAGGATCGTCGGGGAAGAAACCGTCCTCCTTGCCTTGAGTTGCTACTGTAAAGATCTCAAAGTGTCGCCTCAGCGATGCCATCCTATCGGTTCGACTTAAATTGTCCTGGCCTTGTTCATTAACAACCCAACACGCAGGATGGACAGGTCGGGAGGACATATAGTTTGCCTTAGGACATTCCTCGAAGAAGGAACACGTGTATGTAAACCACTCTCGATTATCCAGGTAGCGTTTTCGATAGATAGTAATGATTTATTGGACTGCTAGGCTGAGATATTTTGGCACCGGGCGCATCTTTGTAGAATTAGAATGTTGGGGTGGTTGTGGTGGTAAATCTGGTTCTGGATCTGTGTGCGTGTCGAACATAATGCGCTGGTGAAAGAACCAATCATCATCATTAGGTGAAAACTTCATATTTTCAAGGTCCATAGCTGTCCAGATCATGCTTAATTGCACATCCTTGAGCCACTGAGTCGGAAGGTGCGTAATCCATGTCCAGTGATCCTCCGCCTTTTGCTTGTGCTTGAGGATTCTCTTGCGGAGGTCGTCAACCGTTTCTCCCGCGACACTGCTCATGCACACGTCGAGCAAACATGCAGATTGGAGATAGGCCATGCATGTTGACCGCTATCTCGCCAGATGAAGAGCCGCCTGGACTCTTGGGATAAGTACTTGCCACTTCCTACCAGAAGATAATCGCAACTTTGTCAGTTTTTCCATGGCGCTATGTCTCACTCAATCTACCCAAAATGTCAACCTTAGACTCTAGAACATCACCATGGGTCCTTCACTCCTACCCGTCCTCCACCACAAGTCAAGTAAGACAACTTAACCTAAGCCTGCACCCTGATGAACCCCAACTAATCAGCCCCATCTCAGTCCAGCCTGAGCTCCAATTAATCCTCATCGATATGGAACTCGGAAACGCTTGCCCCATCCCTGTTCGGTGAAGCATGCCCAGCAAGCGTCGGTTGCGGTGGCTACTACGACGATCTAGTCGATGAATACCAAGAGGAGGTGGCGCGCCCGCAAACACCGTGGGATCCGGAGACTGAAGTCTATCTCCCCTTGGCTCTCAAGGAAACGAGCAACGCAGCAAAAAGTCAATCAACCAACGCCATATCAGGCCTCTCCGAAAATGATCTTCCCAACAAGCATAGAAGTCCTGCTGAAGGAACCAACGCCGAACAAAGTCCTGCCACGGTTCCGAAAGAGAGATGCAAAATGAAGTCGACTCAGGCCGAGATTGCGAGGCTTGCGCGCTGGGCATATACTGAAGGGGGTCAAAAAGCGATTAAGCTTGTGAGGGCTGTGCTCGGAAGGCGGAAGAAATATGTGAAAGAGGAGATCTGTGATTTGGAGGCAACTCACATGAGCTTGTGATGTGATTGGTAGACTCGACTGTTGCAACACTTATGTTTTGCCTCTCCTGTAACAAATTGCGTGTGTTTTGTTGTTTTCTTCTATTCCCCGTGTGACACCGTGAGAGAAGGCGCTCCCGCTTGAGTATCTTGGCCTCTCTGACAAGTTAATCTGTCGGATTCGTGGCCAACCACGCATTGAGCCAGGTATTCACATAGCGTTGAAAGTTACCCTTTTGTTCTGGCCAAGACCCCATACACTGTTCCCCCACCCGGTCTCTCAGATGTTAGGCGATCAAGAGCTTGGAGGCGAAAAAGACATGGATCCATTTCCTGAAGCGCCTTGCAGGCCTCGTCTTTTGGGGAGAGGTGCTATAAAATAGTAGTTTTGACACATGATTGATGTTTCAGTCTTGTAGCGACTTCGTAGAAAGGGCCATGGCGCCCTCACCTTCGCGCCATCTCCGAGATGACCCATGCTCCCATGTTGAGTGGTGAAAGATTGCAGGATGCATTGGAGAGTTGGGGGTCATGTATTCCTCACATGTCTTGTTCACGACCAGCATGATGTCCCGCATGGGCTGGCCACTCATGTTGGAGACGTCATTGCTGTGCCGCGGATAAGATATGGGGGGATCTGAATTTATGTACATTTGCCTTTCTATTTTGTTCTCGAATCTTTTCTTCTGACCTCGTTGAGCCTTGGTTGGGCTGGCCACCTACTCAAGTCTTTGACGTCGTGTCGGATCTTGAGGAATCGAAGAATAGAGCAGAGGTGTATCTTGGAGGATGAGGAAAGGGGAATGGAGGGCAGGCTCTTTTGTGAAGATAGAGGAGGTATTTGCATCGGAATTTGCGACATTTGTGTTCAAAAACAAGGAGAAATGATGTAATTTTTCAAAGAAGTCTTTTATTCATTTTGGATGTATCAATATATTTGCGTGAGAAAGATCGTCGTGTCACCAACCAAACGGGCTAGAGGTGCTCGGGGTAATGAAGCCCGATGAGTAGAATCGGTCCCTTCTACCCCGGACTTTGGGGGCGTCATTATGGCAGAGTTTCCTGCTGTCCATAAGAAACCCCGCTGTTTAAATAAGAGGCCCCGCTGTTGGCAATAAAACTCCTGCTGTTAGCGAGACGACACCTGCTGTCAGTTAATAAGAGCAAACTTGTTCCAAGGAGATGGGATCAAAGCGAGATCCTGCTCGTAATATTCCTTCTCCATAAGACTAGACAGCCATTATGTCAACCTCAAGATTATTATGTTGGCTCTTGATGCCGATCTTTACGTTGGCAGTTATTGACAGGTAACGTCATCTCTGAGGGATGCTTGAATCCCACTGACTTCAAAGAAAACGAATCGTGACGGAGAACAACATCATCCGCAAAGGGCTGATCACCAATGAAACGACGCCTCTGCAAGTTGGGAACGGTAACTTTGCATTCAGTGTTGATACTACGGGATTGCAAACATACCTCCCTTTCAACACAATGTCACGCTGGGCATGGCATAATGACACTGAACCAGCTGGAGAGTAAGTTGAGCCCACCTTGAACGCGAACTGCTTTGGAAGCTAACCACTAGTAGCCCAGTAGACGCATACACTGGCATACAGAAACAGACGCATGGCAGGAACGTTTCCTATGATCTGCCTGACCCAAATCTGCCTAATGTTTCTCAATGGCTCATTGGAAATCCAAACCGTGTCAACCTTGGACGCATTGGACTGCGATTCAACGACGATACACTGTCATCAAGCAGTATATCTAATGCCCACCAGGAGCTAGACCTCTGGCACGGAGCCATCACATCAATTTTCACGATCGATGGTGTTAAGGTCAAGGTTGTCACGCAAGGAGACTTGGAAACAGACGCAGTTGTTTTCACCATTGACTCACAATTGATCGAGTCGGGAAAGCTCAAGGTCGAGCTCGACTTTCCATACCCTCCAATCCATACAGCAAAGTACAAGAATGAAGTCTTTGTTGGTGTCTACGACTTCCCAGCGAATCATTTTACAAAGCTTTCAGCGAACCTTGAAGATAATTCAGCGCACATCTATCATGACATGGGTAGTAAGTACTACGTGAACCTTCGTTGGCCCAAAAAGGCTTCCCTGGAATTGAAGCGCCTCGGCCTGCAGGGCTCTACCAGTGCTACAGCTCATCGATATGTCCTTTCATCGAGGCACGGAAAGACCATTTCTTTCGTGGCGCACTTCTCTCCAGACAAGAGAGTACCTGATCTGCCATCTACTATTGATAAACGTAGCAGAGCTGGATGGCAAGACTACTGGACTCAAGGGGGTTTTGTGGATTTGACCGAGTCCACGAACCCCAATGCTACTGAGCTTCAACGTCGAATCGTTACCTCCCAGTACCATGTCAGAGTTAACAGTGCTGCGGATGGTGAGCCTCCTCAGGAGAGCGGTTTGATGAATAACGGTTGGTATGGTAGGTGCAGTTTGACCTATTTCCATAGTAGATTACTGACCAAGGGAGGCAAGTTCCACATGGAGATGGTTGTATGGCACAGCGCTCATTGGATCTCATGGGGCCGAGATCGATACTTTCACAACATCTTTCCTGCGATATATGAGAAGCTTCTGCCTACGTCACTCACCAGAGCGAAGAAGATGGGATGGGAGGGAGCGCGTTGGCCAAAGATGACCGAAACCATTACCGGTCGGAGTTCGCCTGGCGGGATCAACGCATATCTGATGTGGCAGCAGCCGCACCCAATGTACATGGCTATGCTTGCTTTCAAAAGTAAGCCGACGAAGAAGACGTTGAAGCGCTGGGATCCGATCTTGGAGGCGACTGCGGATTATATGGCATCCTATGCATGGTTCAACCAGTCGTCTGGCAGATATGACCTGGGTCCACCGTAAGTAATTAGCAACCTGAGCAAGAGCATGGACGCCATTCTGATGACATGGTAGTGCAATCGGTGTCACTGAAAACACGCCCCCGGAGAACACACTCGATCTTGCTTACGAAGTTGCATACTGGAGATACGGCCTTGACGTCGCCTGCGAGTGGAAGCAGAAACTCGGCTTACCTGTACCTGAACACTGGCTGACTGTTGCAAAGAACATGGCGAAGCCTCCTCAGATCGGCGGACTGTACGCAGTCTACGAGGGTCTCAACTCGAGCTGGTGGGATGATCCGGCACTCAACCGAGACCCGAGAAGTTTGATCATGCTACAAGGTATTCTACCCGACACGCCTGCAGTGGACAAGGAGGTCGCTCGACGAACGGCGGATAAGGTCTGGGACGTCTGGACTGACCAAAACATCCGGGGATGGGGGCGGCCTGTACTGGCAATCAACTCGGCTCGCATCGGGAATCCTGAGCGCGCGATATATCACTTGACAGCATATGATTATTGGAGGTTTGATGACGCAGGTAAGTAAGGTCGCGCGCTTCATAGAAATGGGGTAGGATGAGACTGAGTCATCTCGCTGTAGGATTTGCCATTCGTGGTGGCGACGGAAACACGCCACCCCCATTTATGCCTGGCAATGCTGGGTTCCTCTTAGCCGGTAAGTTTGCATGGTTCTCGAGGAACAGATTGGCGCTCACTGACACTGTCCACAGTGGCCTACATGGCTAAAGGATGGGATGGATCGAAGCGCGATGTGCCTGGGTTCCCTGAAGATGACGGATGGGTAGTAAAGTATGAGGGGCTTCGCAAGGCGCTGTGAGATATGGCATCGTTCTGCTTGGATCATATTCAATCGAGACCTCTTGTTCTACCAGCGGGGGGAGACATGCTTGTGGTCCTCCGGAACTCTCTCCCCCGCGTACATCGGCTCTATGCTCTTGCCATGTGAGACTTCACCTGATTCGAGCCGTGACACATGCCTGACTTAAATAAACTTGCATTTGAGTCATACATCAGAAATCACTGTCCAAAATCCTTGCTAGTTTCTTGAAAGGTTCTGATCATGGCCTCGGTACGCGAACGATTCGAGACGAAGGAATTGTTTGCGGGCGGCAATAAGAAAGCTTCTATCAACCCCGCTTCCTTCGTGACATCTGTAGAGCAAGACTCCGTCGTAGGATCAGCCTAACAGCGTCACAACCCTATTAACAGACGCCCGTTTAGTACAAAAAGCTTGCAAATCATTCCCTTTTTTCTTTGCCGGCACATTTTTACCCGCAAAAGAAGGGTGTAAGCTGAGTCAGATACATCGCAGTCTCAAGCATGATAGGGCCTAGCTTATCTTTTCTGAGTCCGTGGTTGGTTTGGGGCTCGGACTGAGCTGCTCGCACTCGGGGAGCGGCTCGAGCTATGAGTTCTGGTCTCTTTTGAGTACTCGTATGTAATGTGCAGATAAATCTTCGAGTCATCCATTTCTCGACTGCAGTGAATTTCTGCAGTTCGGCACAGGTGCTGCTGCTTGATCGGCCATGTTTCACAAATCTGATATTAGTTCATCTATTGACAGGACGAAGCTGTTCCAATACGTGGTCATCTTCTTCGTTTCTTTCAAGTTAATTACATATTTACAGCGACTCTTTTTCCATCCACTATCAAAATTCCCGGGCCCAAGGATCTGCGCGGTGTCGCGACTGTATGAATTCTACTGGGACTCGTACCAACATGGCCGCTTGTGGGCAAAGCTACCTGATCTTCACAGGCGCTATGGTATGGCATTGTTTCATTCGCCAGACATTCTCTGACAAGCATCCAGGGCCCATTGTTCGCATTGGACCAAATGAAGTTCATATCGAAGACTCCGAGTACTTCGATACAATCTTCGGATTTCGCCCTTTGAACAAAGAGGCCATGACAGCTAAAGAGTTTGGGATCAACCACGCCCTATTCGGAGTCGAGGATTACAAGACCTACGTCAAGAAACGTGCTGCGTTTGGAAACGCGTTTTCTCGAACAAAGCTTTTCAAGATACAGGACCAAATCAACGACGAGATCCAAAAAGGATGCATTTGGGTTGAGGATAACAGCAAAGATGGAAGTCCTGTTGATCTGGCGTAGGTTTATCCTGACCTGCACAAAATAATCACTAACCTCGTCCAAGCTTCTTGTTTCGGGCTGTTCCAGCAGAAATCATAACTCAGTATCTTTTCGGCCAGGAATATGGGTTTCTGCAGCATGTGCAGACCACCAAGAATCTTTACGATAAGAGGATGGACAGTTTGTTCGGGTTCTCACATCTTGGTCGATTCATACCCAAAGAGATCCCTCTTTTTCTGTCTCTCTTTCGTCAATTCATCTTGAGGGCTCTGGGGTTCAACGACCCAGGTTCTGCATTTCTTGATTATTTCTTGGTACATATCGTGGCATTCTAAAGGATACACAGACTGACGTTATGATAGCTCGCTCAGAAGTTGGTGCAAAAAGTCGTGGCTCAACATAACCAGTCGAATCACAATACTGAAAGCATCTCCCGACATACTGTGTTTGATGACTTTCTAGACAGCTCATTACCTCAAAAGGAAAAGGAAAAGGGCCCTCTCACTCAGCAAGCAGTGGCTATCTGGAGTGGGGGATGGGACACGGTTGGATTTGTGCTGACCATGGCGGCATACCAATTACTCCAGAATCCAGAAGTTGAGCAGCGCCTTTACCAGGAACTCAAAGAGGCCTGGGAAGACCCTACTGAATCACCTGAGATCACAACTTTGGAGGGCCTACCATACCTTACTGCTGTAATCAAGGAAACTTTTCGTCTCTCGCCTGGTGCGCTCTGCCGACTGAGTCGTGTCAACCCTAGCGGCATTGAACAATATGGCGATTGGGACATACCCCCGGGCACAATTATCAGCATGTCCATTCCGGATGTTCTCTCGGATAAGGCAATCTGGGGGTCTGATGCTTCTGCTTTCAAGCCCGAAAGATGGCTCAGTGGAGGAGCGGACCTTGACAGATACCTAGTGACTTTCAGCAAAGGAACACGAGTTTGTCCAGGAATTGAGTTGGCATGGATCGAGACCCGGCTTGTTATTGCGAGCCTTTTCCGAAGGTACGAGATGACCATCACACCAGAGGCCGGTATATCTGATAATGATATCATGCCGTATTACGAAGGGTTCACGCCTGCAGTCAAGAATTGGATATCGCAACTGCCGGTCAGGGTGAAGCCTAGATATTAGATTCTATGTCCGGGAGTTGCCAACTGTGCAAGGTGTCCCAGTGGTCGTACGGCATCATAGCTCTTACCAAGTATCCCAATCCTTCGAATACAATGTGCCTAGCCTTTGCCGATTCATTTCTCGTTTGTTTTCGTATTGTCAGCACTAAACCAAGCCTATTGCTTTTTGAAGGCTGGCGCAGTGGCATGCATGAGGCGCTAGAGATTAATCTTGTCTGATAATCTTGTCCTTTAACCCAAAATGAACCCAGCACCCCGCTACAGGTCTCAGTCTCGGCCATTCAAAGACGTCACGGTGCCGCATACCTGTCTCCCAGGGCTGATGGCCGCCTCCACTACTAAGCACTTGACGCGGCAGTAAAAACCGACTTCATTCCCCTCAGAATTTAGATTGTCAACTCCAAAATTCGCTTCATCCTCATCATGTCAAACAGCGGACGCGGTCGAGGTGGGTTGTTCAAGCGCAGTGATCGAGGTGGTCGAGGCGGGGGGTTGATAGGGTCTGCGGTCCGTGGTGTAGCAGGCGGTATTGGGCTCGTGTCGGAGAGCGTTAGCTCTTACAAAGAGAAGAGAACAGCGGAGAAAATCCCCGCATCCTCAGAGTCAGGCCAACAGCCTCAATGAAGCGGCACTGCTGTCGGAAACGAGCCGCCACCGAACTATGAGCCTCAGCCAAGCCAGCATGAGGACTCAACTGAAAGTCAATGGGAGCTCGACGAAAGTCAATGGGAGCTCGACGAAACACAATCCGAGCTACTCTCAAGTCCCCAAGACGGTGCCGATACCGCTCAACAGACTCAAGTTGACAAGGATCTTGTGGCCAGCTTTTTGAGGTTGCATGGCTCTTCATCTGGCCGAACCAATGCTCAATTGGAGTTGCGGGTCATTCTCGCGCAGCGGAGACCAAAAGATCGAACCCGTGGCTTTGTTCGGGGATATGCTCCGATGCTTGAGACTGTCGGCATTGACCAGGCGGCATGGCTGGACTTTCTGGATAAATTCGATCAGTCTACTCGAGCCTCACCTTGGATCGAGGTCATCAATTTTGCAGAGTTGGGCGGTTTCTTCGTACCGATTGCACCAAGCATCGCCATCAGTGCAGCCGTGTACAAAACAATTGAGGTTGCGAAAGATGTCTAAGGCAGACAAAGGTAACATTCTCTATCAAAGCATCGCCCCATCTCAAGCAGAAGCTTACCGAGCATACAGGTCAAACAAGTTCATTTCTCAGATGAATGAGCAATACTTCTATCCAAAGGGCTTATGCTGTCTGACTATGACCTGGCGACCCGATTCCGGAAGGTCTCACGAGGTTGTTGACTTGACATCAACAGTCGCTTCTTCGATTGGATCGTATGACTCTGGATTTACCAACAAGTTTAAAACCTCCAACGGAAAGACCTACGGTGATTTTGCTCTCCCCGAGGCTGCCCCTCTCATCTTTCCGACCCTCGATGTCCTTGCTGAGGCTGATAGTGAGGAATCGAAGGGCCTGAAGCAAAGCATGGCTGAGAAGAGTACATACATCCAGGAGTACTATGATAAGAGGGCCCAGGCTCAGTTCGTAAGTCATTGAAGTTGATAGCTGATGATGATGTGGTCTTAACTCGGCTACAGGCGCTCAATAGACCGGATAACCTCTTGGCCAACCAGCAAGAAGCTCCAAAGTTCACTTCACGATATGCTGATCCCAGCCATCCTTCCAACAATGGCTCCTTGATCTCCCTACTCACTGGCGGATATGTCGACCCAACAAAGCTTTGCCGGGGCTTTAGGAGCCAAGCATCAGAGGGCCAGAACCAAGGACAAACCAGTGGAGTACGAAGTGATAGACAGCCCGGTTTGCCGCTGCCTTACAAGCCGGTCAAAGTAGCAAGGAAATTCCTTTTCAACAAGGTAACGATATGCTCTTCCCATAGACTCCAAAAGCGGTAGTTAACTTGTATAGGACATTTTGTATCTAATGGTCGTCAACATGCCTACTGAAGATGAGCTTCGGGAGGCCAAGGCTGTACTGGACCGCAGATAAGGGATTTCTACATACCAGAGCGACAGCTTCATTTGAATCACAAATCTAGTCCATAGGACTCTGGTGATTAGTGGTAAGTTGTCTGGACTGAGCGAGCCGCGGTATCCAGGCTATCTGCACACTTCAAGCGATATTGCAGTCAAGCAAGTTGACCTCTTGAGCTTGTACCTCGGATACAGATCGAGCTGTCACAAACGATAGTGGTTCCAAGGCCAAGTGAAGAAAGTTCAATTAACATATTATTAAAAGCTCCGCCTCCTAAATGTGATTGCTTCACGATCCTGTCTGTAAGCTCAATCCTCCCTCGTATCATGCGCGATTTAGGGCTTAACAGCCTGTAAGTGCGACTGCGCCAAGTTCGTGAAGAAACTGGCTCCGAGAACCTTGCTTGGAGTGGCAGGGTCAGTTGCATTGCAAAGCTTGGCAAAGTTGCCGTTCTTTCTGAGTCTGTCCTTGGTAAATTCGGAGTACTTGGACAGAGAGCATGACTTTCCAGGTCCATCATGGCAAGAGGGCACTGGGTAAACGACATCGTTGATCAGGATTCGAACAAACTTCTCCGAGCCGTAAGCCTTGTTGGAACCACAGCTGAGACGCTCAAAGGCGACGGTACCTCTCATGGGAGAGATGTTGGAACTGCGCCAGATACGGTCCTTGGGAATACGATCCAGAGGAAGAGGAGCTTGCTTGTCAAAGACTCCAGTAGCAACAGCCAACTCGTTCAGCTGGCCGTCATTCAAGAAGCTCATAAGGATCTTGGGGAGCCTGAAAGGCTTTCCGTCAAAGTTCTTACCCGTGGTATCAGGGCCAGCAACGAAACGCTCGATCAGAGACTCAAGGAAAGGCACCATCATCTTTGAAGCAACCTTGGTGGCGGGTCCAACACCGTAGTAGTATCTGAGATCTTGCTGATACTCATATGCTTCCAGCTCCTTCTGAGTGAAGGTGTCGCAGAATGGCGAGAGCTTGCCTGTGATTTGCGACTCAAAACCACAGATGTAGGGGAAGTCATTCCATGTCGAGTCGTCAAGCTGAAGATCGCCCTTGATGTATTTGGACAAGCGCTTCTTGAAGCCTGGAAGCCATCGCTGACGCCACTCGTCCTGCTGCTTGCTGCTGTCATCGATGAAGGTAGGGCCAGAGACCCAAACAAC
>JABEEM010004542.1:0-20652 GCA_013363185.1 Fusarium secorum | reverse complement strand
GAGGGGTACTGGATGGTACGTCAAAGCAAATGGTTTGCTCTGGGACCTTTGCATTTCGCCGAAGAGATGTTATTTCTCTGTCACGACAAAGACTGTGGCTTCTTTATGCTGCCACCAGACTACGAAAAGACGCGAGCCATTCGTTTTACTGGTTTGGCTTCATTGCTAAAAAAAGGGATTGAAGTATCATTCTCTACAGGCATTAGCGCCGGGAGGTTCAGTATCAGCCGCTCCTTTACTTACTTTCCACTAGTTGATAAGGAAGTCGCGCCAGCATTTTTAGTCATGTCTCTTCTTGGTGTTACAAGCAAGCTCAAAAGAATTGACGAAAAGAGATCCAGAACACTTCTGAGCACGGTGCAGCAAAAGCTCCAAGAGTTGTTTTGCTCAGGAAGAGCAAGTCCTAATGACGTAACCCGAAATAATGAGACACTACTTTATGACCTCATCTTCTCAGTATGATCGGATGAGGCCAAGGCATAACAGACTGTTTAGCTAACGTCTTTAGGTATATTTCGTGTCAAGAACTTTGGAAGGGGCAAATTCTCCTTTCGTGCGCTTGACATGTGAAGGCCTGGTCAAATTTCTTATTGCCGCAGGTACCTCTGTTACAATTCGTAACATTTACGGACGGTACGCACACCAGAAATACACTGATGCTTTCAAGTTGACATCTCTTAGGTCAGCATTTCATAGAGTAATCTACGGGACCTTCGTCCCGCCCTCGATCTATAGCCAGCTTAATACTGGGAACGACGTAGAAGATTGCCGCCCTAGCATGTTTGGATATCCGGTTCACAAGCGTGAACTCCTCGATTACTACGAACAGAACCAGAGTGTGGCAAGGAGTAAGTTTCACTTTCTTGTTCAACCATGTGATCTCGGAAGGCTTACGGTACGAACCAGTTCACTATGGTCCTTTAAGCTTAGCAGTCATTCGAAATAATTTATCAGAAGTGGAGCGACTCCTCTCCCTATATCCACATATGCTCGAGGAGGAAAGCAACTACGGGGAGACACCGTTACATATTGCCATCTACAGGCCGGATGTCCTGAAAATACTGGCCAAGAAAGCAAATCCCGAAGTTTGGATTCATCGTAACAATGATTGCGCGACTATTCTGAACCTTGCAATCCGACTCAGTCATGAGATTTGTAACTCGGAAAAAGGTTTGGATGAATCATGCTGTCCTTGTACATCACCGCTTCGGGTCATTTTAGCCGCTGGATGCCCCATTATACCTTACCGTGATTTCGGTCGTTACTATCGTTTCTCTCCACAAGAGGGCTTTTTCGAAGCTTCTATCCACTGCAAAACGCTTCTGGCAAACGAGCTGCGAAGTCGCCGTCTGCAGCTGCTAGACTTAGCCCAAGACAAGCTTTCAATCACAGAGATCAGCAACTTTACACCTCGGGAGAAAGTACCTGATAGTGACGCTGTTGAGATCGACAAGTTGCTTCGCCAAAAAGGAATACTTAGCCTGGGACCTCTGTCGACTTTCGCGGATGAAGACCTGCCTCCATGGCGTTGGCAAGGTGTTGGCTACTATTATAGTCCAATATTCTTCCACTTGGCAAGCCCAGAAGATGCAAATCTCTTCGTTGACTCTGACTTCAAGATGGCTTGCACTGATCAAGATGATGACTCATCATCGGAGAGAGCGCTTGTAGGTCAACAGTACCTACGGAGGCGTTTCATTTCACTCGAATACGCGATATGGCTGCTTGATCATCGAGCCCCCTTATGGAAATGGAGCTACAGGTTCACAAGCCCGATGCCTTCTATTTTCGTTCTTGCCGATATTCTCGGTCTCCAAGAATACAAATGTCCTAGCCAAGATAACACAAATGGCAGGGCAGAGCATTATCTGTCCAAATCGTCTTTGATCGACAAATGCTCTTGTCTATGTTCGCCTGATGGCTGTACCCCTTTCACCTCGAGAATGAAGTGGCTAGCACACCCCTATAAGCAGGCTGAAGACCTCGCATTTCAAGATTACGCTACGCGTTTCGGCTCTCATGTGGCAGTATATGGCAGAAGTTTGAACCTGAGCCATCATGCCATCATGGTGCGACAAGCAACATTTTCTGCGCTGAAACTAAGGCATACGTGTTTGGATAGGCCTGGATATAGTCGTTGGCCGGATGTACCGGATTGGATGGACTGGATGGACCCAGTGACAGAATTGGAACCAGATGAGAAGGAGTTCGAGATTCTCAATGTCGATGTGGAGGCAATGAATCAGTTGGATGAGGTAGTCGCCACGTTTCAGGACTTTTTGCTAACCGGGCGCCAAACGACTATTTCGAGTAAAAGTGACACTTTCGATTTCGATTATTCAGCATTCGATGAGCCGAGTGCCCTTGGCATAGACGACCTCTACTACCAGCGGGTTTTGGAGTTCTGGCAGCATATCTGGGTAAACAGGATGCAGGATGCTCTGGATATTGTATCCAAAGGATGGGACAATAGGCTTGATGGAATGAATGATCTTGTGCAAATTTCAACCTGTGAGGAGGCAGTACAAGACACAAGAGACAGCCTCATGCAGGGTGATGATGATGAGAATTTCAACAGAATTATACAACGGATCCAGGATATCTGAAGAGTATAATAGGTAGGACTAATGTTATACACTTGAAGTTATTTTCCTTCTTATACAGATTCAAGTAATTGTCCATCATTATCCGGAAAGACGGCCCAAATTGATCCAAGTTGACACTTGCCTGTAAAATCTTCAAACCAGCCATCACATGCTGTAGTGTTCTTCCTTTAACATTCCATGGCTATTTAATCCAATCCCAAATCTGGAAACAGTGGCCAAGGCTGTTAAAAGAGCTGGGACCATATTCCAATTATTACAGCCTGAATGCCAGTTAATGTAGGACCTTAGGTTTCCAACCTTGCTTGACTAGGACTTGGTTCCGCACTACTAGAGCGGTGCCGTTCCGCATTAACAAGCCAACACTAGCAGATTACCAGGTTTCCGTATTATAATAATCGAGCTACCCCCAACACGGTGCCATACGCAAGTTTGAACCTCCCTGCAAATAATTTCTGAACCCATCGCCCACTACCACTATGTCACCCGAAGATACCGATCCTCTGGCCGGACTTGACTCCATCGACTGGTCCCATCTCATCCACGCCTACGGACCAGCTGATGACGTACCACATATTCTTAGGGAGCTTCAGTCAACAGATCCCGACGTCTACAAGACAGCGCTTGATACGTGCTGGTCTAACATCTATCACCAAGGCACCCGCTACAGTGCTTCAGTTGCAGCGATTCCTTTTCTCTATGTTTTACTTGATAGCCCAGCAACCAAGGACCGCGAAACCATCTTATTCCTGATTGTCAGTCTTGCAATTGGTGATCCAGACTGGGCAGTTCCTAATGGGATTGATATCCAAGAATGGGAAAAGCGCATTGCGGGTTTTGAGCCCCCAAACCGTGCCTATGCAAGGCACGAGCTCGAAGCCTACGAGGCCGTTGGGCGAGGACTGTCTTCGATGGTCAGCTGCTTAAATGAGGATTCAGCGAGTTTGCGAGCCAATGCGGCTCATGCTTTGGCATTCTTCCCACGCCACTCGAATGCATCGGCCAGAGCTCTCCTCGGTTTACTGAGTCGAGAGACAAGTGACAATGTTCGCGGCACAATTGTACTTTCGCTTGCCATTTTATTCGTTAGGGCGGATAATGATTCAGAGAAAGGGAATGTTATTGAGAAGATCCAGGAGTACTATGCGGCTTCCTCGACCCAAGGACCATCTGACAATATCTTCGGATGGTCTTGCGGTGCTGCGCTCTTGATACTAGGTTCAAAGAAAGATGGGTTGGTTGAAACGGTGCAGCGTGTACTCGTGGATGAAGCGTACCTATCCACGTTAGAATCAAGCATTGATTCTAATTGTTGGTTTCCATTCGCTACATTGGGTCTACGGGAATTGGCCAGATCAATATTCGAGAGCGATCAAAAGTAAGCAGGACCTTGTTGAGCCTATATCAAATGTAAGGTAGTTATTCAATGCGACCTTCAAACTCTAAAAATACCGTTTCTCTTACAACTCGCTCCCTAAGTCAACGCGCCTTTCATTTGTACCTATTCACCTGCTCCTCCGTCCACTCCTAGTACTTCTTGCTAATGTCAGGGTCAAGAAGATCTTCGCGGCACGGCTCCACTTTTCAAAAAGGAGAAACTATTCAAGAGACGCAGTTAGCTATGTAAGTCTCAAATCTTTGTCAAGAACAACTTTGCTGCCATATATGAATGACGAAAGACTTACCCCAACAACCATTTTCTTTCTCTGTGATGGTGGCAGAATGGCTCGCAAACAGTTGAGTAGAGGCTCCGTTCTTGGGTGCGTCAGCGATGAGTTTCTACGCATCTAGCATCAGTATTGAGTATCGACATCTGCAAGCCGTTAACTTACGAAGATAGCAAGCTGCATACTTGGCATATTCTGCTGTAGGTGGTTACAAAGTTGCCAGGGTTCAGAGCCTGAAGACAAGAGTTAGTTCCGGGCATCTAGCAAAAGAAAGGATATCGAATGACGGACAATGCTGATGATCCCTTCACTGGCAGTCCTTCGTGCATACTCAACAGCGTGCAAGACGTTTCCAGCCTTACTTCTTGAATACTTCGGCCAGATCCCTTCTTCTTTATGGTAGTCCATGTTCGTGAAGTCGATAGCGGGAGTCGGGCGCCATTGGCAGCACTGGAGGATACCCAAATGACACGAATAGAGTTGTTCCGGGTAATCTGGGCTGTAGCAGCAAGCATAGGATGGAGGAAGTGGGTGAACAAGAACGGCTCTAGATTATTCACGCCAGTTTGTAACTCGTAGCCTTGTACCGTCTTTGACCCCTGTGGGGGGACCATAACACCAGCGTTGTTGCAGAGTACGTCGAGGCGGCTCTCCTGTGCGAGGAAATCTTGAGCCGAAGCCTTTATGGTGGTGAGATCGTCGAGGAATAGTGGCAAGAAGCTCATACTCTGCACTGGTCTTCTCCGGACAAGTGAGACGGTCAAAGGCGACAAAGAGCCGTGCATAGCTTATGGCGCGTCCGAGATACATCGAGGCTTGGAATAATATTCCGAACGTAGATTGCTGTAATTAATACGATATTGAGGTTGGGTGATTGACGGCTATCTTGACTTCGCCGCAGTCCTAGATTCGTGTCAGCTACTATACTATAAACAATTTCAAGGTTCTATTGGCTTACCCATACATCATCATCAATAGGCAGTTTACAGTGGGGATAGGTTTCTGGAAGTAAGCAACGCTTCCTGCTTCCCAGCGACACGAGCATATCGAGGATATAGATACTCCACCAAACTCTCCTTCTCTCTTCGGCTTCTGTCCATGTTGTCTAAAGACATATCAGCTTCCTCTTCTCTATTTGCCAATGGGGCCAAGAAATACTGAACTGGTCATTCTTACCAAGAATACGTACCACTTGACCCAATGGAGAATAATCACCAGTCGTGATGCCCAGAACATCAGAGTAGCGCGCACGACCCGATGGTCATCCAAGCTGCCGGATAGATCGTATAGCATATTCAAGGCTACAAGGATCATAGCCTGAAGGCACAGTAGAGAGACAACACCATGTCTCTCTAGACCAGCGAGGAAGCTTTTGGCTGTATCATACAAGGCCATGGCAGTTATGTCGATTGCAGGCGTTGTAACAAGCTTCATTCCAAGAAACAGCATGGCAAGATCATGGCCTGAGTTCTGCACCCGCAGACCCATATCCATACTCTTCTTAGATATCATAGGGAACCATGTGTGGATCGCCCCAAAGTAATTTTGCGATACATCTAGAACGACATTGTCGTGGTTGAGAAGTAACAGCACAGGCTACCAAGGATTAGAACACCGAACAACAGATATAAAGACGCAGTGCTAAAGTGACTATGGAAATTACTGGAGGCAGCATACTGCAGGAATGACACCAGTTGGGACTGGCAGTCTGGCATGAGACCATGCATAGCACTCGATGTCGAGAAACATAGATGCCGGAAAACGCGTCACTGGTGGGCATTCGACGGTGGATTAGGCAGACGTGAAACCAATAGGTTGGAACGATGAGATGACACTATTCGACCCTATGCTATGCGTTTCGATATCGCATGATTTCGCGCCTGACGGTAAGCCTTGTTCCAACAAAGACCCCGAAGATGGGCCTGAGATTGGGCTCAAAACCTGCTGCCCGGTAGCCCTCGAAGAATTGGCTAGACGATTCTCAAGATCACACTGAGACGCGCTTGCATCATACTCCAATCACTAGCACTGGGCTGGAACTCGGCCGCGATGCCATGCTTGCACACTAAACTTAGCATAAGATTTTACTAAAGTTTACTAAATCTATAAAAGAATATTAAATATTAGTTAGTCCTAATTATATAAACTTATTATAAGTCTTATTAAATAGTTAATAAATTACTCTAAATAGACTCTTAAATTTGCTTTCTTATCTATCTTATTGATCCTCTGGGTCAACAGTTATAAATCGGGTTGAGTCCGCTTGCATAAGCTACACTCGAGAAGAGCCTTGTCGTAACGCCGCTTCTGCTTATTACAGGCTTTGCAAGCTTGTTCACTACACGTTGTCATGTCTTGCTTTTCGTTGTATGTTATTCATTTAATTGATTGACGTAAACGCGGATGTCATCTGCACGTTAAAGATATGCATAATTGTGAGGCGACGTAAACTCCGTGCTTTTACCGCTGTCGGACTTGAAGGGTGGAGACGAGTGCGGAAAATGCGGCCGCATCAGTTGGGCTAACTCAACCCGTCAGTTCGGAGACATCCGTCCATAGCTGCTACCAGTTAACCAACCGTGCCACCCGTACGCAAAGTTAATCAACATGCTAGAGCCTCTTATGAAAGAACTGATCTGAGCTCCTTGAGAAATGGACAATGTTGCGTTGTTCTGTAACCATGTTGACTCATTAACATTGACAATTTGGAGCGGATTCACCGTCGACATCTCATGGCCGGATCGAGATAAGAGACGCCACAGCTGGATCATTCTATAAATAAACAACAGTCTTTTCAGTCTTTACTGAGTGGCGTCGATAAAGCCACAAAGTCAGCTTCATTGCTTGGAATGCTAGCAAGCGCAATTGAAGTTGCTACCCTACAGCAAGCAACTATACCTCTAACCGCAGTTTTTCCTACCTCCTATTCTCTCATCCGCTGCGAAACATCTTTCAATGTCTGTAATAGGATTCTCTACAATTTTATAGCTGAATTGAATAGATGGCAACAGGTTTATGAGTCTCAAGATATCTGGATACAGTGTCAATTGCCTGACGCCGCAGACTGCCGCAATTGGGTGACGATGTCACGTAGCGGAAATTTACACTCTTAAGCTAATAAAAGATAAAGTTATCTTGCATACCAACATCAGAGGCGAGATAGATCTAGATAACATCAGAGGCGAAAACTCAATCATCCCCATCGAGCAGAATTTTCACAAATAATTCTGGTCATTCTGGACAATTGCCTTAACTGAGTAAGAGACCAGAACCTCAATCTCGATCTCTTGCTGATCATCAATTGAGAATGCAATGACACGATGATCTTCCATGATTCTCAGTGCCCCAGCAGCGATCCCAATTACATCATCACCAAGCTCCAGTGCTGAAGCAACGCACGTGGGTTGAGCTTTGACCTCGCACCTCAACAATAAATACGAAAATGGCCTTCACCGACTCTGCTTTACGAGGTCCCCTAAGACAAATATCGCAATGAGTTGAAATGCAGGGGCAAGGGACAAACAATAGTTCCTGTTGATCCGCTCGTATTGCCAGAAGCTCGTAACTGCTTCGGGCACCAAATGCGCAGGGGTAAAGAATCTAAGAATAGACCACGCCTTGATTCGCTAAAAAGGGAGCAGGCTAAACTTGCACAGGCTAAAGCCCAGCCGTAGCTCTCGGAGTTCCCCAGGTCTGGAAGGGGCTGGGCGGAAAAAAAGACGGGAAATCGGCAGATAGTGTCACTAAGAGAAATGCCTGGACAATTCTGTCATGCCATGGAATTTGGGGTTCTAGAATGTGAGTCTGGGTCTAAGCCTGGATCAAACGTTACCGTCAACTGATCGACTGTAGTATCGGCTAGAGCGAACATCAGAGCTCAACACTATGGAGCCGATGATCTGAGAGATATGAAGTCATGAGTCTATTAATACCTTTTGCAAGATGTATAAAGACTCACTGATCAACCTGCGATAATCAACATTCTCATCATCAATCATCTCATCTCATCTTCTCCACAAACACTCTTCACTCACAACCATTAACTCTTCACACAAACAAACAACTCTTCCCACCTACATCTCTTCCACTATCCAACCATCAAAAATGAAGTTCACCGCCGCTGTCATCGCTCTCGTCTCCGCCACCGGCGCAGTCGCAGCCCCTGCCCCCGCCGACTCCGTCTCCATGATGGCCGCCTCTCCCCAGTGGACAATCCAGTCCCTCTCCCGCTCATGCGACAAGGCTGATACCACCTGCACCTGGAACTTCAAGATCAACACCGGCAGCGGCGCCGCCACCGCCTGCAAGTACGTCGTCAAGGGCAAGCCCGCCTCCAAGGCCAACGGCGGCCCTGCCAAGTGCGGCACCTTCACTATCACCTCTGGCTGGAGTGGTCAGTTCGGTCCCGACAAGGGCTACACTACTCTTTCGGTTGTCAGCAGCAAGAAGCAGATCATCTACCCCAGCTACACTGATAAGCAGGTTGCTGGTGGCAAGGTTGTCAAGCCTGACCAGAGCTACTCCCCTGCTGCTCTCCCTTGAGCGGTTATGAGATTCACGACTTAGATGGAGGATATGATTTGGAGGATGAGTGATAGTAATGTTAATAATTAGAGGGTGGATTAGAAGAATATATATCAGTATAGACTAAATAATTTGTTACACACCATTTAACGAACCTGCCCATCTCGGTGATCGCAATTGATCTTCATCTTTCAACTAACTGTATGTCGCGAGCTGCGGCTCAAAGTGTACAAGCAATTGCATCTTTGCCGAATCATACAAATCCCCGATAAGCGTTCGGCAATATCCGCCGATCGCCAAGCAATCACATCAGATGCGGGGTCACATAAAAAAGGGCGCAAGGCGGGGAGAAACGTGGACAGCAAGATCTTATCAGATCAATCTAACTCACACCATCACCAGATCCCGCCAACTGAAACGCTCGACTTTCTTAGTCACGATGGTCTTTTACCCACCATCATGGGTGCCAGACCTGCCTATTGGTACCTAGAACATGTCTCGCTCCAATGAAGTTGCTAATTTGCCCAGATCCTCCAGACTCCGTCAACGTCGCCGAGTTTATGAGCTCGGAAGAGTACGGCCGTTATCCTATTGCAAAAGCGCGACGACCATACACATGCGGATTGACTGGAAAGACGCGTACAGTTGAAGATGTTATCCGCAGAGAGGACCTCCTTGCGCGGGGCATCGGCAAAGCGCTTCAACTGGACTCGCAGTCCGGGTCGGAATGGGATCGCGTCTGCGTCATATTCTCTCTCAATACCGTGAGTAGACTTATTCGCAAAAAGCCAAATTATTTGATCTGACTTGGAGATAGATTGATTATATCCCCCTCACGCATTCCATCCATCTTCTGAATGGCATCGCCAGTCTGAGCAGCGCAGCCCTGTCGGCATCGGAGTTAGAGCACCAGCTACGCGCCTCACGCACAAAAGCAATTTTTACTTGTGTAAGTCTTCTAGAAACCTCGCTCAAGGCCACAGAGGCAGTTGGTATTTCCCGGGACAATGTGTTTCTGCTTCCAGTACCCGGTGACACAGGCAGGCACGGATTCAAGACAATAGACGACCTGATTCAAGATGGAGAGAAACTACCTGCATTGCCGCCGTTACAATGGACGAAGGGACAAGGTGCCCGGCAAACAGCCTATCTCTTATATTCGAGTGGCACTTCTGGTCTGCCGGTGAGTTCACTGACAAAATGGCGTACTGCCAACTGACTGTTTGGAAGAAACCTGTCATGCTCTCGCACTACAATATCATATCGGGTATCATACAAACATGCACATTCGATTCAGTCTCACGAAGGGCCAACAGCATAGACACGCAAGTGATGCTCGGAGTGTTGCCATTTAGTCATGTCTTCGGGCTGATGCTCATCACTCACTTGGGGACATACCGTGGCGACGAGATCATCGTTATGCCTCGGTTCGAGTTTGAGCCCTTCTTAGCTGCGGTCAGTCGCTTCAAAATACACCAGCTTCCTATTGTTCCTCCCATCGTGATCCAGATGCTCGACAGGAGGGAGCTATGTATCAAGTATGACTTGAGTAGTGTCAGGTTTGTGTATACCGGTGCGGCACCGCTTGGAAAAGAAACAGTGGATGATCTGTTGAGTCTTTATCCAAAGTGGCGTCTTGGTCAAGGCTACGGTAGCAAACCCGAGAGTCTGTCCTTACAGTGATTGCTAACTTGAATCAGGCATGACGGAGACAGCGACTGTCTTCATCCAAAGCAGCGAGCACGATACCCAAGTTGGCACAACGGGCTCATTGCTTCCAGCAGCCAAGGCCAGGATCGTCGACCCGGACGGTAAAGAGATCACAGAGTACGAAACGCCAGGTGAACTACTGATTCAGAGTCCAACGGTGTCTCTTGGCTACTTCAACAATCCGAAGGCGACTGCCGAGACTTTTTTCGAGGATGCTGACGGCCGCTGGATTCGAACGGGTGATGAGGTGCTGGTTCGCATGTCCGAGAGTGGGAACGAGCATTTTGTCGTTGTTGATCGAGTCAAGGAGCTCATCAAAGTCAAGGTTAGCAATATATATCATCTCCAATCTTTCTCGCCTCACTAATGACCATATTAATAGGGCCATCAAGTCGCGCCAGCAGAGCTTGAGTCACACCTTCTCACCCATCCCGCCGTAAGCGACTGCGCAGTCATTCAGATTCCCGATGCACGAGCTGGCGAAGTTCCGAAAGCATTTGTAGTCAAAGCAGAACAGGCAAATAAGTCTGATGAAGACCTTGCGAGGGATGTTGAGCGCTATGTTGAGGAGCATAAAGCTAGATACAAGTGGCTGAAGGGCGGAGTTGAGTTTATTGGGGCGATACCGAAAAGCCCGACTGGGAAGATCTTGAGACGGAAGCTGAGGGATAGAGAGAGGGAGGCTAGAAAACTGAGAGAAGCAAAGTTGTGACGTCGCTGGCAGACTTATAGAGAAGACTTGGACATGGACAGACGATTGCCACTTGGGACCGTTGACAAACAGAAATTCATTACTTCATATCGTTCAAACATCAAGACAGATACATAACCCGAACAACCAATCCTAGTGAAAAGAAGCCGGAAATCACCACAGAGCGCTCCCAATTTACAACTCCTCGGTTCCCTCGGTCTCCTCATATCCCCCAGCCCCAGCGTCCTTCTCAACACCTTGCTTAGAAGATCTCTGAGCGTGCACCTCAACAGTGATATGATCCCCAATCTGCACCTTACCACCATACCCAAATGTATACCTGACACCATCAGCCGCCTGCTTCTTCTTATCCCAGTTACTAAAGTCAACAAGGTCATCTACTCCCGTTAGCTCAACCCCTTTCGCGCATCAAATTAACTTACCCTCGCATGCATCCTTGCCAAACTCAACTTTACTGCCCGCAAACAGAGGCGCCAACCACGTAACAACACCCGGCGCAAAGAACGCACTCCCATCAATCTCAGCGATGAACTTGCGCTCCATCTGCTTGCCCTCCTTGACAAGCTCCTCATGATACTTGCGCACCGCCCACGGAAGCTTCTTATAATCTGTTCGCATAACCCTGAATCCATCGGGGTGCATGAAGCGATCAAAATCCCCAGGGTACGGAAGATCGCGGCCGTCATCTGTCTTCCAGTGATTATCGAGGAACTCCATCGCCCAGGCAATTTCTTTCGGTGCGCGCGAGGGATCTTGGACGGTGTAGATCTCAGCTTCGAATTGAGAGCTGACGCGACAATCTGTGTTCCAGAGAGATTTCTCGTGCGCGGCATCTGCGTTGCGGATTTGATCCATTAATGCGTGGGCTTTGGCTGTGTTGCCGTTGACTTGGGCTTCAGCTGCTTGGCGCATGATATCGAGTCTAGCGGTGTCGCCGATCTGGATGTCGATGAGCTGCGCCGTCGCCTGAGAGGCGAGCACAGAGAGGATCGCGTTGGTTGGCTTCATTGTTATTGATTTTGGTGAGATTATGATGTGAAGCGGTGACAGGCTGACAAGGCTGGGTGTGAATATTTATCGCAATGGCTCTCGGTCATTTCCTGATGGAGAAATTACCGGTTCTCCCGCTGAGCCAATGACTTGTGGTGAGATTCACTTTTGGTGCCCCGGAGCGGGTTATTGATTTTACTGTTTGATAAGGCTGACACGGCGCTTAGCTTGACTTGAGGTGGCACAGCTCACGATAAGCGCAAGATCAGTGCACGCAGTCATGGTGGTACTGATATTAGGCAGTAGTGCCTATGCACGGCCTGAGTCATAGAATAATCTTGTACTTTAATCACCAAGGGCAGAAAACTCGAGCAGTTCGCCCATCGTCCTGCACAACCTCATCTCAAATCTCAATATGTTTGATCAATCACCATGTGCGATTCTTCCAGAGTCCATCGACCTTCCCCGCATCACGTCTACAAAACAAGAGTCAACGCTTAACTACTACGGTCCCGTCGACGGCTCACTTGCTACCGAGGCGTCGAAATTCCTTGCTCGCAATACTGATGCAGTAGAGCAGGAGTTGGATCCCAAAATCAAGGCGTTCCTGGAGACCACACAAAACGACTGTTCGGGCGACACCGAAGAGAAAAAGGCATGTTGGCTCACCATCCGCATCACAAAGCCTTGCACCGCATTCAAAATCCCGAGGTGGCATCAAGATGGTCCAATGTTTGAGTACGACAAAGGAAGCGAGGACGTCGTACGGAGCAAGTATGCGCTCACGGTACTCGGGCCATCTACGCTCATGCTACAGCCCGATGAACATGTCTTCAAGACGCAGCATGAATCGGAAGCGCGGTATTACTGGTGGCGAAATAAAACCGATGGCCCTGAGCCCTCTGAAGACGAGATGTACGACGCGGATGATCTCTTGCGGGAATCGCTTGGCAATGCATTCAAAAACACTCCTAGAGTTCAGGTTGGACATGGTCAAATCGTGCGGTTTAGCTGGGGGAGGGATGATAGTCCCGTGCATTCAGAGCCGGATCTTGTTTCTGATAGGGTCTTTATGACTGTGTTGTATGGAAGTGAATCGGAGTTGCGAACTATGAGTACGTGGAGAGAGGCACCGTATGGAGAATATTCTGTAGAGTAGTTGCCTCTCTTCAAGTGTTTTTCTTTTGAATCTGTTTATCTCTCGTTGCGGAACGCTCGAGAGATGTGAGAAGGAAGTAGATAGACCTCTTATTTTCTAAGCCCTGACCGTGATGAACTATTCTTCTTCTTGTTTTATGTTACATATGGAATTCAGATGCAACGTGCTCATTGAAGAACTAGAAATCCTTCTATCTGAGGGCGTAAGCATGAGCAGAATGCCAAGGTTATATTGGGCGGGGCTGCTGCCTAAGAATATTCTCATATCATCGTCCCTTAAAACTGACTGACCTGATACTGAGAAACACCTTGCTTTAAGAAACCCACTCAAGCATCAAGTCTGGCAATATGAGTTTCCATTCTTTGCCGGTTGAACTGGCTGAACATCTCGCGCTTCACTGCAAGCCCCAAGACCTCTCGCGCCTGGCTCGCGTCAACCACGCGTTTCACGCTATTTTCAACCCAGTCCTCTACAAGGGCAACGCCGCTGCCACTGGGTTACCTCCATGCTATCCATGGAACAATGAACACGATCCAAAGGATTGTTGGCAATGCCCTGTCGACAAGGCCTTAAGATCATGTCTTCATTGGGCCGTCGATCACGACTCACTCTCTACAATCAAGCTGGCCATTACTTACGGCTCTGATATCAACAAGATCAACGACGTTGCCGTCTACATCCCTTATGAAGAAGACCCTGACTCTATTCCCATTTGTGGGAGGATCATTCGGGCGCAGCTCGCAACGCCACTGCATCTTGCTATCTTTCTAAAACGCTTCGAGATTGTGCGATGGCTTCTAGACAATGGCGGTAGTATAGATTTATGGCCAGATACGTTGTGCAATTGCCGAAAGTATGGAAGAGTGGTTAATAGGTATGATTGGCTACCACTACACTATGCCATACGCCACAGCACCCATGAAATCTTCCAGCTGCTGTTAGAACGAGATGTTATTTACTCTGTGATATGTGATGAGGGCAAAATCTCTGGGCTTCATTGCGCTATCGCAGAAGGGTCCCTTTCTGCGATTGATGCCTTTGTTCAGCATGAAAGTTTCAGTCCTGCTGACCGAGACGCTACGGGTCAAACACCGCTTCATTGGGTTAAACATTGCAAAGACCAGGACTTAGCCTGCGCGATAGTTGAGAAGCTAGCACAATGGGGTGTTTCTCTGGATGCGGAAGCTGAATCTCAGTGGGGAGATTGGCATGGCGGCACAGCCTTGAACATGCTTATCGGAAGGAGAAAGTTTGAGCCTGCCGTTAAACTACTACAACTTGGAGCCGATCCGACCATACAGAAGGACGAAGAAGGGGGCCTGCACCTCTTGAGCAACTGCATCGACGGTCGTGACAGAGAAGACATGTCCAACTGTTCGCCAGAACCCGCGGAAAGAAAGAGAGAGGCCGGGTTGGAGTTACTGAGTCTCCTGATCCAAAAGGGAGTTGATCCAGGCAAACCTCGTAAACTGGACAGACCCCATGATCTAGATGATCTCGATGACCCAAGACCATTGTTATCAGCACTCCTAATGTCTGACGCCCGATGCATACAAATTCTTCTCGACGCAGGAGCAATGGCCCGCGAAGCCATCTACGAGAACAATTATGATAATCTCCTCCGAGACTTTGTAGAAATGATGGTGGATGCTGTTGAAGAGGGAATATCTCTTCGAGAAATGAGAGATGAAGTTGAGTCGCGCAAAGAGTCTGTGTGTTTGCTTCTCAACGGAGGGGCGCGAATAGACTCGAGAAACGGTCAATACTCTGCGTTGAGTAAAGCATGTGAAATTGAGCAGGGGTTCGGGATCGTTGATTTTATGGCTGAGAATGCAACTTATAGGAATGCCGAGGTGGAATATGTTGTTGCTTTGAGGGATACGTATAGACGGGACGAAATTGTGTGGGAGAAATTGGACAGGTTCTATCAGAAGTTGTTTGCTGAGAAGAATGAGCGAGAAGGAATCCAGGACATAGAGAAATGTGGATGTAAGGGCCATAGCTACATGATCAGTCGACGTTGGGTCTTGGCTCTACCGGCAAATTAGACTCAAGGTATAATGCATTTTCTTATGAGCATTCTAATCTGATCTCGACTTCAATCACTGGTGAAATGTCTTGCACCGGTCGTTGGCTAATCCTCCACGAAACATCGACTTATGGCTGGGCACAAGCATATGAATACCAAAAACCGTGATAAGTAAAGAGATCATTTCGTCGTGAGATGGCACTGTAGCTCTTTTCCTACTCGTTTTGTATTATGAATGTCTTCTGTGTCAATGAAGGAGGAGAATGCATCTTCTGTTTATGTGATCGTGCATCAATTCCATTCACCCAACATTTCAAGCAACGAAAGAGCCTTTGATCGAGGCCATAAACACTTGAAGAAGAGCACTCAGCTCTAACTATCTTTATGAGGAAAAATTATACCTACAGCTGTTGATTGCATCAAAATTCCCGACGTCCAAACAACAAGTATATTTATTTGCAACAGTCACTAAAGCCTTAGCCGCAAAACCCCTGAAATTATGCCCTCCCACTATTCTGATTCAGAACTAGCAGGTCAGCTAGCGCCAGGGGTTCTAAATGTTTATCGATTTTTGGGCTCAATAGCGCTGAAAGCTATTGAGCCCCGAACGTTCCAAGGGTCCACCGATAACGCCCAAAGACACCAAAATCCACTTAGAAATGCCACGATGAGAGAAAGCGATATAGCTTATTCCGCTTTGTGTATTTGCTTCCGCAGATTCTATGAGGTTTCTGCATTAGTTGTCTGCTAGTTACCGGCTGAACCATGAAGCTATTGAGAAACATCCGAGCGGTCTTTGCCGTAGCTAAATGAGTATGCACCTCTTGGTTTTGACAATGGCCTTATAATACCGACTACCCTCTCAATTCCCCGCCGTCTCGTCTGTTTGTCTGTCCCTCCGTTGTGCTTATCCAGTCACTCATTCACGATGCGTTCCATCCTCGCACTAGCGGCCCTCGCCGCCGTTGACTTCGTCGCCGGAAGCGCCTGCAAGCCCAAGTCCAGCACCACGATCCCCTCGCTCATTTCATCCTCCACCGAAGCCACCAGTTCATCAACCGCTACAAATGCCGTTACCCTCCCTAAAGTCCGCAACTTGGCCACCAATGGAAACATGGCCGAGATCGACCCCAGCAGCCCTCTCTCTGTTCCCGACTGGGAGGTTGATGGCGATGCTCGTATCGTTGGAGGTGCTGGACGTGAAGAACCCGGAAGTACTGAGCGAGGTTGCGCTGCTATGAGTGCTTCCAATACTGGCGATGGAAAGCGTGCTTTGGGTATTTCTGTTAGTATCTCGCAGAGCATGTCCAACCTCGATCTCTCAACGCCTTACACCATTCGCTTTTACTACCTTGTCGTTACATCACCTGCGGCCATCAACCTCTGTCAATTAACAGGCTTCCTCGGTGGTTCCTTGTTCTACCAGAACTGGGTTTTCAGCACGGGTACAGCTGTGTCTTGGAACGAGGTCCTTCAGGCTGTTACGCCTGCGCAGGTCAATGCTCCTCTCCGCATCGCCATGAACTGTCTTATGGGTGGTGGAGCGACTGTGCTTATCGACTCTGTCTTCATCTCCAACGCTGTCACGCCACAGAACATCAACAACTTTGCTGTCAACTTTGGTAACACCGGTACTGGAGCCAATCCTCCTCTTGATCCTCCTGTGGTTGGTCCCCAGACAACCAGCAGCTCTTCTAAGCAGGAGATTACATCGACGACTCAACAATTAGAGACTACATCTGTCCCCCAAAATCAAGAAACCACCTCTGTTGCCCAAGAGCAAGGAACTACATCTGTCTCTGAGAAGTTAGAAACTACGTCAGCTACTCAAAAACGGGAGACTACGTCTATACCCCAGATGCAAGAGACTACATCGGCTACTCAACAGTTAGAGACTACATCTATCCCCCAAGACCAAGAGACTACCTCTGCTCCTCAAGTGCCAGAGACTACATCCCTTTCCCAGAAGCAGGAGACCACTTCTGCTGCCCAACAGCAAGGAACTACATCCGCCTCTCAGAAGCCAGGAACCACGTCAGCTACTGAAAAGCAGGAGACTACATCGGCATCCCAGAAGCAAGAGACTGAATCGCGCTCCCAAGAGCCAGAGACTACGTCTGCTGCCCCGCTGCAACATACTGAGACGGGAACCACTGGTCCACAGAACCAGGTAACTTCAACCAAGCCTGCTTCACAACAGATCTCAACTGGCAACTCCGATGTTGAGACAACCAGCAGGCCTGTCTCTCAAACCCAGTCCTCAACTGTACCTGTCGTAGGTACAACCAGCACAGCACCTGAGCAACCATTCTGCTCCAAGGCTCTCAACGGCGGCTGCTGGTGGAAGCGTCCTGACAACGGTAACGACATGGTCAACTGTGCCAGTCGAGGTTCTTGGCCTGGTTCCACTGGACAAGGCCATCTTGTCCCTCGTCCCGACAACTACCCTCTTCCTTTGAGTCAGCTTTGGTGCTTGGGTTGGTGCTCTCTTTCACCTGGCTGCAAGTCTGTTGCATTCATCCCCGAGGATCGCTCATGCCGTTTCTCGGAGCATCAGGTTCAGGATGCTGACTTTGTTCCTGGTCCTGATCCTAATGTAGATACCGAAGGCGTCTTTTACTGGCATGATCTTTCTTGCTTCAACTGTCCTTGTAACGACGAGCCCTCTCCTACCTCTGTTGCATCAACCACTCAGTCCGCCGAGCCTACCGATCTTGTCAAGTTACCCGCTGCGTCAACCTGCCCCAAGTCCCTCGAAAATGGATGTCGATGGAACGAGAGGTCTCAGGGCGGCAGTCTCATCACTTGTCAGTATCGCGGTCGATGGCCCGGAGCTGATGGCGCTGGCTTTGCAGTTGAGCAACCCCGTGACTATCCTACGGCCTGGAGTCAGATGTGGTGTGTTGCCTGGTGTTCGCTCTACCCTGGTTGCAAGTCCGCAGCCTGGATGCCAAATGACCGATCGTGTCGTTTCTCCACTCATTCACTGTCTGATGCTGACTTCGAAATGGCTGCTGATCCCAACTCCGATTCCGTCGAGGATGGCATCTACTACTGGCATAGCCTCGACTGCATGACCTGCCCTTGTCACGACGATCCTACCACCTCTTTACTTCCTGCAGAATCCACCACTCTCGTCCGCGCCGTGACACCTAAGCCCAATACCCCAACAACCGTGACGGCTACAACCAAGGCTGTCACAGGAACCCCAACACCCGGTCCCGTAGAGCAGCCCTGTGAATGGGACAACGGCCAGGGTATCTGCCATAGACCCTTCGAGAAGGAGCAAGGACCCTGTGGTGGAAAGCTCATGATCGTCAACCCATCACAGTACACGAAGCTGCCACTCAACTGGAAGCCCGAAATCAGAGAGCCTGTCCAGTGTGCGATCATGTGCCATACCAACCCCGATTGTTACGCGTGGGGTTTTGAATGGAGCAGCAACATGAACTGTGTTCTTTCTCTTGGACGGACGGAAGTTGATCAACTGCAAGTTGTTTCTTCAGGAGCTCAATATCGCTGGTACTCTCATACCTGCTGGGAGTGTAGGGACTGCGTCACTCGGTGGAACTGGTCTTGGGATTCTTTACCTGCTGGAAACTAAGAAGCGTAGATTATGGGCATTTAAGTAAAAGACGCTGATTTAACTTCTTGTCTTAATATATTAATTCACTCAGTGTAGTGTTGTAATTGCCATCTCAACAATTCCGTGAACATGTCAGGAGTACTTGTAATAAGAGTTTGTCCGCCCGGATTTGTGATTCATTACCTTGCAGTCTCTTACGCCTTTGCCTTTAAAGTGATTAACTTAGGCGTATGGTGCTTTTAGCACGTCATGGGTGGAGACATCTATGAGAAGAAGCGCCTTAATGGGATATGTGTGGTAATCAAAAGCTCGAGCCACAGGTATTACCTGCAAAGAACACATCTGTAACTCACTCACATCGATTCCACAAGTATATAAATCGCACTAGAATATCTTCAGTAGAGAACAGTATTTCCGATCAAAGTTTTGACTTTTGAACTCGACGACGTTTCCGACTCTTTTCTTCAAATTCCAAACAAAATGAGTTTTTTAGCCCTGGCCAAAAAGGCACTTAAGCCAGATTCTCCAGCCAAAGAGAAACCTGGTTCTCCGAAGAGCAATACAAATACCACATCCACTACTAAGACCGATAAGAAGGATAATGTATCGGAAGGAGGGTCTGGAACGCCAGGGACCAACTGCCCTTGTAAGTGTGGATGCGATGAGTTGAACATTACATTCACGGTCCATGAGAAGCACTGAATTAGATAAGAAGGTATTTGCTGGCTACACAGGTAAGCGTTAGATAGGTAGGAGATGTAATAGCAGCACATAATTTATTCACAATATAATGTTCTACTGAAAAGCTTCTGCAATAGCGCTGACTCTGATTGTCGCCCGTGCGTATCTGAAGATGGAAACCTGGCGCTGTCGACAGCAAGATTGATACGATAGATCGCATGAATATCCTCAGGGAACTGGCTGCATTGTTGTAGCCCTTGATTCACTTCGACCCGCCATCTAGCTTCGGGCGCCAGGCTAAGGTCAAGCTTCGCACCAATTTCCTGGTGGAGCAATCCTCCTGGGTTCGGGTCCCAGTCTCATCAAATGCTCATTTTTGCACTTACTCACTTCTGCTGTATCTCTGATTCACAGCCTCATAAAAGATATAAATACCTTCCAACCGTGCTATGCTCTCTCCACCTTCTTCTCATTACATTTACAAGCATTCTATAGACGTTTAACATATACCTCAAGAACAAAATGAATTCATCAACTATGAACCCAGCCTCCAAGGCTCCTAAGAAGAGCGACAAGAAAAGCGATGTTTCTACCACCAAGCCGGAGACTTCAACAAAGGCTACGGTTCCTGCGCAGGATTTCAAGAGGCAGAGGAAAGAGGGCTCAGCCAATCCAATCTCTACCTTTGCTGCTGGGGTGTGTTATTGTAGATGTGGCTGTTCGTCGCCAATGATTGAATATGGTAGGTGCGAGACATGTGTGGCATACTGCGAGATTACATCCTAGGAAGCTTTATGATAGCACATAGGAGGACGAGTAATATAGGAATTTAGATCCTGAACTTATCTCATAGTGCCTGATTGGAATTGACTACATGCTGTTTTGCTAGTATACCTATTGCCTGAGTTTACCTCTAGCTGTATGCCAATCGTGACTTTTGGAATAAAATAAAGTAACCCCTGCATTGAATTATAACGTGCATTATAAGCGA
>JABEEM010004537.1:0-13229 GCA_013363185.1 Fusarium secorum | reverse complement strand
ACGAAAGTGCCCATGTATGGCCTCGAGACTTGCCATTATCAGTGACTAACGCCATGCTGAAAGCAGCAAGATCATTACCCCAGCTGGAGTTCTTCCTCGAGCGCCTTGGTTCAGCTCAAGGAAAGCTGCAAGATATCGCGATATGGATTTGCGAACAGGGCACTGACTATTCCGGCAAGCAAGCCGATGTGTTGGCACTGGTCTTGCAGGCTGACCCAGAAATCGACCTTTCCCCAAGTCGCCTTGAAAAGATCATGCTTGGTGCCAAACCTTCGATGTTAGATATTGTCTTGGCGCACATGCCTTCCCTCCCAATCACAGAGAAATTATTTCTCAGTATCTTCAGAGAGTACCCACGAGATCGGGAGGAAACGCGTGAGGGGTTTGCGGAAGTATTTACAAGGCACAAGAAGAAGATCGTTTTCACGGAGAAGATTCGCGAAGCTATCGATACGGCGTATCAAAAGTAATCTGATATTGACAAGAGAGAAAGATGGTACAGTTTCAGGGAAAATGATGAAACTCAGGAGGAAGCTGAGGCCAGACCGGCAGAGGAGAATGATGGAAACAAGAACGGCGACCACTTTTCCACTACGAGACAGGATCGGTAAGTAACAGGAGCGATGGCAGCTAGCTATACGTAGTATGTTCGGAACACAGGCATTCCTGGGGTCGAAATTGTATGACACTTTTCGCAGGCTACTCTAAAATTGTCCGCAATCACATGGACGAAGGTTGTTCGAGGCCAAAGTATCTCAAAGAAGAGCGTTTTCATGAGAAGTGACACAGGTATATATGAACATTTGATTCGAAATAGCTAGCTGGGGTATAAGGTACAGAGGCTAGATTACGAGTTTAAACAATGCACAGGCAAATTCCAGGCTCATTTCCAGGCCACCGAACTCAGAACTTTAAGTAATTTCTCTACTCAGGAATAGGGCAAAGATCATAATTGCCGTTGATGTTGTTTCCCCACCAGCTTGGGAAAGGATGTCCTGGGCCACCAGCTCCAAACACGGCGAAAGAGAGGATGAACAGGACTGTCAGACTGGCGCCGTCAAAAGCACCAGTCACAAGGTAAGAGTAGTCCCTGAAGATGCGAGGTCTGTAGTTTCGGAGGTAGAACTGGACAAAGAAGCCGGAGAGAATCTGGCTTAGGATAACGCAAGTCTGACTCTGGTTGTAAGGGATGTAACCAGCGAACTGGATGAACTGGGGAAAGTTGACATCGGCAACGTCAAAGTTCTTGATCTTAGGGTAAAACTGGAAGCTGTTAGTCGGTTGTTACAAAGGCTGATGACTGGGGGGGTTTACCTTGTAAAAGATTCGGTGGATAACAACCAAACCGGCACCAACAAGCAGACCGAAAGGAACAAGTTCATAAGTACCACCAAGCTTGTAGAGATAACCAGCAAGAGCCCAAGAGGTTGCGTTGGTGTTGTAAGATTGCATAGTAGCACCACTCCAGGATGAGTTGCCATCGCCGTCACGAAGAAGGTCTCGGTTGCTGCCGACAATGCTGATCATGATAGCGTAGTTGATAAAGCCACCAAGGATAGTTCCCCAGATCTGAGTGAGGAACATGACGCGAGGAGGAATTTTGACTGCATCCTCGTTAGCATAGACATGGTAAGATTGATCAGTAAAACCTACGATATTCGCCCATCTTAAGATCACCAGACAGATTGACAGCGTTAGAGATGACGTTGTGAGACCATGCAGCAAAGTACATGTTACCGACGGGCTTTCCAGGAAGCATGAGACCAGCAATCATCTTGGAAAGGTTGTTGGTCGCGATACCGTTTCCATAGCGAGAGTAAAGGAGAGTGCTCTGGAACAAAGGTCAGTTCTGCTGGCTATATTATGGACCTTCTGCACTTACGACTGGTGCAATGATGGAACCCATGATGAGTGAGACCACGTAAGCCCAAGCAGGAAGAGTGATGTTCTCCTTGATGACGACGATCAAGCCGAGAACGAAACTGCCCACGAGGACGGTGACATACCACCACCAGGGAGCTTCCTTGTAGTGCTTGGCCATATGCTCGTGGTGACGGTCGTCATATCGTCCTTCCCTGGCGCTCTTGAAAGCCTTGACGACGTCCTTGCCCCAGAAGAGGATGCAGTGGAGAATGAGAGCACCGATCTGTTACAAGTTTAGCTTTTGACACGATCAAGGTAGGGTCAATGACTTACGGCAGCGTTGGCCATGAACATGGCGTAGGCAAAGGTACCAGTCAATCTGGGAAGACCAAACTCCAACAAGCGTGACTCGTTGAGAACTCCGCCTTCGAATACCTCAGCGACGGGGTAGGTAGTACCATTGGCCAACAAGAGTCGAGTTGACATGAAAGGCAGAGACTTGGCGCCCCAGCCATCTCCGTAGTAGATACCAGCCATGACGATATAGCAGACCACGAAACCAATAGCCATGTGAGCTTGAAGGGGGAGCGGGAGAGAGATGTTGAAAGAGGTGATCTTTGCACGTCAGGTTAAGTTTCTTACGGTTGAATAGAGTAACTTACATATTGCCAGTCCAGAGAAATGCTGAAGAGACCAAGACCCTCGTTGTTAGTAGCACCACCAAAGACTCGCGTGAGGTTCTTGGCAGTGTTTCCAGTCGCCTTCATGGCAGCCAAGCACTTCACAAATTGGTCAGCGAAGGTAAAGTATAGTCATGGAGGGTATAGCTTACAGGAACAGAAACTGAGTTAAGCCAGGGGAAGATGTAGGCAGGGAAGAACTCGTAAAGCGACATGCCACCGAAACTGTACCAGAAGACTCGGAGAGGCTTGGAGTCCTTGACCTCCTGCCAGTGAAGACCCTGGAGAGTCTTGACAGTGGGCAAGTTACTCCAGAAGACAGCATCAACATGCCAGACAGCAACTGGACGCATGATACCGCAGAGACCATAACCAAACAGACCAATGGAAATGGTGCTCAGGATAACAGTAGTCGCGCTCAATGGCATGTTGTAGAAGAGATCCTGGGCGGCGAAGACTTGAACACTTGCAGCGGCATTAGAGGCTGAGGTGGCTGTGATGGCACAGATGGCGTGTTCCTTGAGACCCCATGGTCCAGGGTTGATGAACTTGATGAACTTGATCAGGAAGGGGAGTGAACCAGTGTTGCCCTTGGCTCTCCATCGAGCTTCGAAGTTGTCGCCGCGAGGAAGAGTGAAGGCCCAAGCGTTGCCGATGAAGTAGGAGATAAGGACGATAAAGGTACCCTGGATGGTGATCATGGTGGGTTTGAACTATAGTTGATCATATTAGATGATATCGCACCAGAGTCTAAATGGAATGAGCCACGAACAGTGTAAATCTGGTACATGACAGCCTGGAAACAAGCAAGACCGGAGGCCAAAAGAATACTTCGGAACGTCAAAGCGCTATCGTGATCGTCTCTCATCGGGAGTAGGTGGCGAGAGGCATCGGCACCGGTAACAATAATGGCATCTTTGCTATCGCTGTCGCTTTCGTCGGTATGGGATGCATCGTGAACCTCGGGGCCAAGAACAGCGTTCTTTGCGTCGCTCTTCTCATCGATGTCCGTTGGGCTAGGGACAGGGAACACCGAGGTCTCAAAGGTATCCTCGGGGCCGTGAGGCCCCTTGGGCTCGACATTTGTGGACGACATGCTTGAGCAGTCCTCTTACTAAGAATGGTAAAGAGGGGTTTTGATGTCGTTTGTGTAACAGTCCACAGCTGGCTCAAATTATCTGGGCTGCAGAGTCAATGTACGCAAGGGCAGCAACGCATCTTTATCTAAAACCACATCGTCGGTGATACCATCGTATTACACGATGAGCGAATGTAACATCCCTTGGTTCTGGAACTTCGATATCGGATACCACGGCGATAAGGAGCAGAGACGTCGGCCGCGTCTCACAGAGTTCCCAGTTTCTCGAGGTCCTTTTGCAAGATCAATTCCCTTCTTGGACATTTGCCTCTGGGGGAGATGGACCCTCGTGGTCTCGTTGCAACATAGCGAAACCCTGTCCTCCTGCTCTTTTCGTACTAGCCACGTCCCAATTCTGTAACCCTCCCGCGCGCATATCGTGGAGGCGTTAGCGTTGAACTTTCGCCTCAAGTCCCCGAGGCTAGAAACGTCTTGGCCTTTGCCTCATCAAGCAATGCCTCCATGTTGCGCTATCGATTGCACACTCGGAAGAGCCGCACTTGAAGCCCGCCTCACCCGATACCACCAGGAACTTGTGTTAGCGACTGCAAGAGTTGGTGACATTGCCTCAAGGTTATTGGTTGTAGAATGGCCAATGTTGGATCAATGTTGATTGCGACATTCTGATTAGCAGGGGTCTTTGACAAAGGGTCTCAGACTGCTACAATCAAAGCGCGGTCATTGGTTTGAGCCTCGGAAGAGCTTATGTTACAGGGACTTTTCAAATTGGACGGAATGGTACGTAGCTATTGTACACTAGAAATCCAGAATTCTGGAACACGCCATGTCAGCACCCAATTGATAAGCTTTAAATGATGATGTAACACGTCTACAGCATATTAAGTGATGTCTGAGGGCGTTGACTGAGACCTGATAAACATTTTTGAGCGGTAAGTGGAAATGATATCGATGAACCGAGTATGTACTGTATTTCTCGCAGAATGACACCAGCATGCCTTTCGACATCCCACATCCCGGTATAACATGGCCAGTGCAGCCGGCTCAGTGGGATATATGGGGGATCCTTGGGCCCAATCGCTTGACTTTGGGGGCCCGTGACCTTTTGCAACGCACGTCAGATACAATCGTACCTCTAGTTTATGGAACCTTTGATCATCAAGGAGTCAAGGCCGAGACAGTAGCAGAAGCGCCGACAGTAGATTCAAGCTTAAGTTGAGTTAGGGTTAAGCGGCAGGGTTGGGTCGCTTGTTCTCGATCTCCTTCTTTCATTTATCGGCAGATTCGCCCTCTTATCTGGGTCGTTTTCTGCCGTGATAACCGGAGACTAGTCACGTGGCCCGGGTTTGCAATTAAATCGGGAGGGTCCTGAGGAACTTTTGCTCGGTGCGACTTATTCGTCAACAACCTTTAAAAAGGCGTCATCTAAGCTATCTTTTGAGGGCTCAAGATGCGAAGGCCCATTGCGACGAGTTTGGTCTTCAATTAATTGTAATTTTATCTCCTTTGCACTTGAGGCTGCTGAGACATTCAGCGCATTCTCTCATATCGAAACGGTCGACATATAAATAGCTTCGGCGGGACTTATCTGCTCTAGTCCGAAATCGAAATACCCCGATATCTTGATACAGTCTAGCACCAGCCCGTTCCAGACGCCAAGAATACTGCCAAGCCGGCACTGATCGGTCTCTTAGACCTCCCCATTGATACGTGCGGCCGCTATCCCAACATGAGGCATGACCCCCCCCCCAGCACCTCGCCGCTTTCCACGATGCCATGGCCAGGTCGAGACTGAACCTCACTTTCGGATGCTTCGAGTTCACCACTCTTGACCCCCTCTTCCCTAGTAGTCTTTCATAACAGCGCCCTGTAACATTTGACTTGCCTAACTGAGCAAATCGCACTCTGGAGTTATAGAGAAATGCAACGCTTCTAAATTTCAGTCCTATGAATTTATTGCCAGCAATGACCGGAGAGTTCATGCACTCTTGTACCTTGTATGTCAGACAAGATCTATCAGCTACGGGTTACGGTGTCAAGGAACTTTTAAACTGACAGGTGCTCTGCATCAAACCTATCAATGTGACATCGCTTGACAATTATGCTTAAATCGATTTGATATTCTGTTCTGGTGTAGCAGTTTTGATCCTCCCGATCCATGCATCTATGCTAGAGCCTGGCTCGAAGGATTTTGACAAAGGTCCCTGATCTATATCGTGGTACTTCCATAGGATATCATCAGAAGTAGATAGGTAGGATACAGAAGTTCTTCACAGTTCCAACCTAGGTGCACAAGCCCTTTCCATGTGGCGGGTCGAGATCTGACAGACAGGGAATCAGACATCTCCAGCAGTTCCTTGCAACGTACCATTCGAGCATGACCTCCGATGCCAACTCAACACCTGATAATGCCTGTGCATGGTGGAAGTGTACATGCTGTCTTTCAACCGGGCATCTCATGTCGTTGGAAGAGTGTAGCCCTATAGCCTATTTCTTTCCCATGCCCATCAAGGAAGGTCGGCAATGTCTTATCACTTCAGTGGCTGCTGGTTATTCCCGCGGCTATAACGGCTTCTTATGTGGCAAAGTCAACCAACATTCCTGTATTGTGTTGCTATTGCGCTTGATATAACAATCATCACGCCATGGATGCCGTTTCTACGTTGGTTTCACTCTCGCCTGCCTCGCCACCGAGAATGACTTGGCCAACTGACCTTTTCTGTCGATAATCGCAGTGATATTCCGACATGGTAGCGAAAGACTAGAGACAGGTCGTGTCAAAGACCATTGATAACAACAAGATCATTGGTCAACATGTTGCTGGACGCCTAACTCATAAAACATCCACGATAGATCAGAATTCCTGTTGAAACCGATCTAATCTTGTTTGAACCCAAAGGGCAATGAGCTATTGCAAGACATATGCAACTTAATGAGTAACAACTTGCTAAGAAAGTACACTTCCATAGGTGGTGATGCTAAGAGGTTCGGAGCGGTCGTAAATGAGCTTCTGTGAACGGTTCCGAGTGACCAGTATCGAAATAATTGCTCTTCGGTCAGTCAGCTATCTCAATACCTTCAAGTTAGAAAGCCGTTGCTTATTCTCATGTTTATCGCTGACTAACTTGCCCAGCCTCAACTCTTGAGTGAGTGAGCGTCTGCCCTATGGAATGGATGAAGATATTAGATCCAGCACCGTACAAGGCCGATTACATACCACAAGATTCTGGCCAAGCCACAATCATAACTGAATTCAATTACATTGAAATGGATATATTATCAGACATACAGGAGCACAAGGGCTCCATACAAGTGTATGATATGTGACATTGCTCCTAATGGTGGGATCTGGGAAAATAGAATTCCAGAGTGTATGAGAAGTTCTTGGGTGGCAGTATTCCGTACTGAACAAAGGTTGAAAACTCTTCAAAGGGGATTTGGGGCATTGTCTGTACTTGGTGGTCTTGTTTCTCCCTTACTGTAACAAGCTCACTACATCCCCGAAAGACGTGTGGCGAAGCAGGACCACCATGGCCATGAGTAACAATACAAATCCCACGGTTCTCGTTTCAGCTAGTATATAATTACTCGCGATAAGGCAATGGTTTCTCGTAACCATGATTTCTTAACTACTGCTTCCAGTTGGCTTGACTTCATGCTGCCGGGTATCATCGATATTATACAAGATAATAGACAACACTCGACAGGGTCAATGCCTACACTCTCTTGAGTTAACCCAAATCAGATCAAGGAATTTGGACCATTTTTCATTTTTATTGGCAGGCGGCGGCGTGCTGTTACAAAAAGCCCCAGTGACCAACTCCTATTCCATGCATTGAGCTTCGAAGAAAGAGCTCAACTCAATTATACTAGGCGATCCCAACGGCATGCCATACCAGTGCAAACGTCACGCTATCATATCAGCATGTTAAGTCCCGTACCAATAGTTTATGCTAATGTAAACTACGTAGAGAACTTATTACAGGGTTATTTCCTGTTAATCCTGTAACATTACCATTAGCTCTTGTAATATTCATCCCGGGGAGCATGCCAGCCAGGTGTTATAGGTTAGGTGACTTGACTAACTAATCAGGACTAATAATAATCACGGCCTGGAGAATAACCTATATGAAGTGAATGAAACTCTGTAGACTATTCTCATGCCTCTTTGAAAATGAATCTTTTGAAAGGTACGGATTTCTGCACAGCAGGGTGAGGGTTGCAGTGAAGCAAAGCTAGGTGATGAATAATTGCAAAGAGACTATACGGCGGTACCTCAGGGAATAACGAGAATTCCATTGCAACCATGTTTTCAAGCGCATACCGATAAAGTTCAGATAAGCGATCTTGGAGTCCAACTATTTATATCCACAGCATAGCCACTCATGCTTTCCTTAGTATTCACTATTTAGCTGTTCAACATGAGGCAACAACTGCCGAAACTAGACCACCTTAAGATAACGGATCTTTGCGTCCGTAGCGAATCAGGGCAAATTTATCTGGTCGGGTGTTTAGCCTTAAGAGGGAACAACCTTCAAAGATCAGCCCTAATTTCCAGGGGCGAAGGATCCTATAGTTGCACCAACGACAGTCGATTACAGGGCATTTAAGCTTAGTGCTCACGCTGTTCAGCGACTCCGTGCTTAGTCTACAGCGGGCCGTTGAGCCATCGTCTTGGCCGCACGACAATGCAATTGAGACTCGTGCTGGAGGGGAAAAAGCGGCAGTTAGTCTTGGGGAAAGGTCGTATTTCCTGTTCAAATCAGGATATCCTCTCCGGAGCATAACAACCCGAAATAACATCTTAAGGCCGCAGTCCACTTCCCGCGTATTGCTGGGCACAGCCCTGTAAGGACACAGAAGAGTAAGCACTAGCCCCTCAGAATGACAAAGCAGCCAACCACAAGCTCTTAACGAGTTCCCCTGCGAAACGATCGCTGCCAATTCTGGCTTCATCACCTTTTCTCACGCACCAAAGTCCCTCCAAATCTCCGCTCTCGCTGCAACGCGATGCTGGGTAAAAAGTCCAATGGATGCCCATGTGAAGCTGGGCCGCTGCTTGGCCCTCTCGGATACCATTCTCTTTCTGTCAGCGTCACTTTCGCTTCTTCGTCTTCCGCTTTGATGGACGTGCTGGTGTTTGTTAGCTGACGAGGCTGGAGCCTGTGCCTCTTTTTCCACCTCAACGCCATTCTTTCGACTCGATATCGGACGATAACTAGTCGACATGTCTCGCTCGGCGATTGTGGTTGCGTGCCTTTTGGCAAGGCCGGTAGTGGGTTTGGCTGGATGGTGGACTTGGTCGCCCTACACTCTGACACCGCATTTCGCATACCAAGACCCGGGATCTGGTGATATTCTGCACAGCTCGTGCAATAGCAATGGATCAGCTTCCTTTTCGACAAAAAACCCCAATAAGCTTCCACTCAAAGAGCAACCCAAGGCCGCGACACCGCTCGCCATCTCGGGTTGGTGGGACGACGATCTCAATACGCCAATCGTGAGCATCTTCCAGCTCTCATTGACGGAGCTTCGCTAATTTTTCAGGCCTCGGTTTTCTACCAGAATGCCGACGACGGGATCGTGAACGCATACTTGATATGCGACAACACAACAGGCAATTACAAGCTCGACACCGATGGCGAAGAGGTCGTTTCCGACTCGGCTGGGCTGCCCTCGGTGAACGAAAAGACTGGATTGGCGGTCGCAGAACTTGGAGACTCGGGCGGCTCCCGAGTCTACTACCACGACGAAGATGGACGAGTCAACCTTCTCGCATACGATGACGATACCGATTGGCGATACGATGGTCCGGTATCGCTGAAGAAACCGGGCGGTATGACGATAGCGGCTGTACAAACGAAGGGTACCAATGTTTCAGTGGTGTATCCTTACGATAGCAAGGACATTGTTGTTGCTCGCTACAATAACGATAACAAGAACAAATGGCGATTAGGTAAGGACAGACAGTTCCGTACGGTCAACAGTGTAACTGACAGGCGCTCCAGAATCCTTCCCAACGCCGTTCGATAGCCCGGCACCGACGAATGCGACCGATCCTTCGGATATACGACTCGATACATCGACAGCGGCATCGCTCACACTCCCCTCCTACGACAACACCGCCGTTAATCTAGGCATTGCGAACCAAGTTGGAAAGGGATTGACAGTATTTTACATTGGCAAAGACTCTCAATTACACGCGATAACACACAAGAACGGCGCTTGGGCAGAGGAGGACAGTCCCGGGAAGAAGAAATGGCCCGAAGCAGATGATGCGTCGGCACGCTTGGCTGTTGTATCACCGCTGGACTCGGACGAGATCTGGGTATACTACATGAGCGGCGATAAGATCCAAGAGCTACACAGATCTGATGGTGGATCTTGGGACAACGCGCAGACGCCATCGTCAAATAATGCTACAGACAGCGACTCCGATTCTGAAGGAGGCGATGAAGCGACGAGCACAGGCGGTGGTTCTGGCGCCAAAGAAACAGAGAGCGCCGCAGCTGATGCCGACACGGGAGGAGGAATGACAGCTGGAGCAAAGGCCGGTGTTGGCGTTGGAGTCAGCGTGGGTCTGCTAGCAATTGCTGCTGGTGCGTTTTTCTTCCTCCGCCGAAGGCGCGAGGCACCAGTTGACAGCGAGCGGAAAGGGTCGACTGAGTTGGCTACTTATCATCCTGTTGAGCTGCCGACCGAGGTGCATGAGCCGCAGGAGTTGTCGGGGATACAGAACCAACAGTATGAGCTGCTTGGCGACACGAGGAGAGCGACGTAGAGTAGTAACCTAGTCCAGTTCGCAATATCATGCCTTGTTTAAGCCACAGTAAAACATGATGAGCCTGCAACGAAGCCTTATCCCCGCATCAATTATCTTGTCAGCTGCCACTCTACAGATCCAGAACCAAGAAACATGCTTAAACCTGCCACCAACCCCTTTCACCCGTGAATAAAACCCACCAATGTCTCGTCTCCATTGTGTCACTGGCCCATGAATCCTCTCCCGCCAAGGGCCATATCCACTCACATTCCAAGGTTTTCCATGATAACCTTAACCTCTCGCTCCACTTTTCAAGGCACAATTGCTCCGGGGTGCACACTTTGATCATTGACGTAATGTTCCAGGAACGCGATCAAACAAACTCGAGAGCACGCGACATGTCAGACTTCAACTCTACAAACAGAACATCACTCGCCGTAGAGAAGAGCCAACATGTCTAGCAGTGTTGTCAGCACCTTTGTCGGCGCCATTCAGGCGTCGGCGTCTGTTCTTTTGACCATCTTTTATGGTGTTGTCGCTGGACAGACAAAGCTTCTTAGTGTTGAGACGGGACGGCAAATCTCAAAGATCTGCATCAAGATGTTCCTTCCTGCGCTTCTGATCGTCAATCTTGGTACTCAGATTGAAGCCTCCAATGCGCTTCAGTACATTCTCATTCTCGGCAAGTCAGCAATCTCTCTCCCAAGCCCACAAGTCTAATGTTTCTTAGTATGGGCACTCGTCTACAACCTTGTCTCAATCGGAATCGGTTACGCCCTCACCAAGGTCCTCAGTCTCCCGAAATGGTTCACGCCCGCAATCACCTTCAACAACACCACGTCTTATCCTCTCCTCCTGATCCAATCCCTCGGTTCGGCTGGTGTTCTCTCCACCCTAGCAAAGTCCGATGATGACACCAGCGATGCAATCATCGATCGAGCCAAGTCCTTCTTCCTCGTCTGCTCCGTCATCTCCAACATGCTCACCTTTGGTCTCGGTGGAGCCCTTCTTGGAGTCAGTGACGAAGATCCCGTCGACGCTATGGACGCCGATCTGAGGGACCGAGCGGGACATAACGATTCACCAGATGAGAGTGGCTCGGATGAAGAGAACGGAGACTCCAACGAACGAACATCTCTCCTTCCTGGACCGCTCCCACGATACGCAAAGAAGGCACCTCGTGGTACCGCGCAAGCTCAACACGCTGTATGGGACAAGCTGCATCCTCGCATTCAGCGCGCGCTGGCTCTCACGATTCAGTTCATCAGCCCGCCATCTGTCGGGGCCACCATCGGTGTCATTCTCGCCTTTACGCCTCCCCTCAAGAAGGCTTTCTTTGCTGACAGCGAGGACGGCGGTATCTTCAACGCCTGGTTGACAGTTAGTCTCAAGAACATTGGAGAACTCTTCGTCACTCTGCAGGTCATTGTCGTTGGCATCAAGCTCGCTCACAGTCTTCGTCGCATGCGTCAAGGACATGACTCGGGTAGCATCCACTGGCTTCCCCTCTCGATCGTTGTCCTCATTCGCTTCTTTATCTGGCCTGTGTAAGATTATTCCCATTTCCTTCCCGATATTCGCTACTGACACTGGCGATTAGGCTCAGCATTTTGTTCATTCGAATGCTCGTCACCCAGACTGATGTCCTGGGCCAAGACCGTGTCCTTTGGTTCACCATGATGCTTATGCCCGCTGGCCCACCAGCCATGAAGCTGGTGGCCATGGCGGAGGTTGATGATGCGGACGAGGATGACAAGATGTCTATCGCTCGAGTCCTTATGGTAGGACACTTCTTGATCAAATTTCCAGAAGCCAGACTAATATCTTTTGCAGACTTGCTATGCTATTTCTCCCTTGTTGTCTCTCGCAGTGGTCGCAAGTCTGAAAGCATGTACTTGATCGGCGGCTCCGTGTCAACGGCATGCTGAGGAACAGGAACAGCTGTCACAAATCACTGGAGTTCTCGCCCGAGTTGAACCTGTGGCATCGTTGAAGATCCCTCGAGCTCCGATCTTGTACCGTGCGGTGGGAGCCTGGCGTCCTTGCGTGGAAGCATCATCCACTTCGCCCTTATTGCCCACTCCCAAGACATAGAAGCAAGATCAATAGAAGGTATCTTTCTCATTTCTTGATCATAAGATATATACCACTGCGTTGTGTAGAATGACAGAACAGCACCGGATCATGGAAGACTAAGAATACAAAAAGTCATTCTCCATCAGTTCCCATGGCGGCTCCCCTTTCCATATCGCCATCTCAAGTCCGTCTACCCATCAGCTTTTCAAAACAGCCCATATTAAAAGGAAAACAGCCGTAGCCACATTCCCGGCAACCTTGCTTATGTTGCTTCCAATCTTCCAAAGTAGTATCGCAACGCCAGCTTTGTACAAACTCATCAACGCCAGGAGTGTCGTGACTCCATTGCTGTTTCCGTTCATCTGGTGCACCAACAAGAGGATGCCAACTGACAATTCCCAAGTGCCCAACATGAAAATAGGCTCTGAGCTTGGGTCATCATTTGTAGTAACGGTGTGCTTTAGTCCATTGAGTGCATACTCGGCCTGCGGGTTTGTGAAGGCCATTATGCTTCTGGCGATACAAGCGAAGCCAAGGGCGTAGATTGCAAGTTCTGAGAAGCCCACTGCAGCAGATATCAAGCCACACCGATGGTACTTTCAGTGATAGACGTTGCAGAAATGCTGTGGCAGTTAAAGAGGCTCTGTGAAGATGAAATTGTGTGGGAGGGAGGATCTTAGTGGAGATCGGCTGACGTGAGATATCCTGTCCCAGGACCCGCGCAACAGCGCTCTCAACAAGACAAGCCTAA
>JABEEM010004533.1:0-19137 GCA_013363185.1 Fusarium secorum | reverse complement strand
AAAGGCGACCGGCAAGGGCAGCCTCGACCCTTTAAAAAAAGGAAGGAAAAAGGAGGCTATCTACAGCCGATATCAGGAAATCAACGAAGGTCGCAGACCCGATACGGCTGTAAAGTATGTGAGGTAGCTATTTGTAACTCGGCTGACTGCTGGTACTTCTATCACACGCAAATTTAGGCGCGTGCAAATGTACCTTCGGTTGCGCTCATTTTGATAGGTCCTACACCCTTGTCGTGACCCCACTGGAGGCTTGTGCCGCTCAAAGAGATAGGGTTTTCCCTAAGCGAGAATCATACCACTAGACCACCAGACCGATCAAGTTCGATAGAAGTGTGTTTCAGAACTCGGTCTATGACTGAATCTTGATTTCGCTTAACCACTTGCTCGTGGACGGTCGCTATTCAACGGACACCGAAGCTCGGGTCTGCTCTTCAACTGGAGGTCCAGTCATCTTCAGGGATCCAATTTTGTCTTATCTAAACGCACTTCGTTTCCCTCGCCTAGATAAGCTTATCGCGCTTTCTCGTTACTGAAATTTCAGGACCCTTAGCGCGGTTCTTTGGCTCTGTGAATACTGCTTTCTCAAATGTCATCGTTAAACTACAATGAATTTACTCAAGTCACCGGGTCGTTCCGTAACTTTGTGTCTCCCAAAAAAATGGCTGCTGATGGGGTTGAAGGTTCATCAACAGCCAGGTCGGTGTAAGTCCATTGGGTCCAGCGTTCAAACACCAAACTCTGTTCCTATCAATAGTGAAACACTCACCATTTCATGCGCTGCCCTACGGGGCTCCATCCCCGACGTTGATCAAATCTGGACCTTTTCATTGGTTGCCTTCAGTGGATGCCCTGTAAATCTCGCTACGGGGAGCCTAGCTCAATCAAGCTTAATCCACTGAATGAATGGATTTCTGCCTGGCTAGTCCCCTATCGCTATTCCCATTCTGTTCCCTCTCCTTTCCCAATTTCCCACTGTGATTTTCCCTTCTTCAACATCTCATCGTTCATTCATTCGCTCATTTTCAGCCATAAAATACTTTCAATTCATACACTCGCTTTCAATATTCAACATGTCTTCTGCTCTCGTCACCTCTCTTCCCATCTTCGCCGGGGCCGGCTCGTCAGCGACTCTTGTCGCTGAAGTCCTCGGCGCAGACGCGGAACACACAACATACGTTCTGAACTGCCCCTACGTTGACCCCGAGAGCGAAGAGTTCCATACCATGGACGACTGCGGTGTCTACAACAACACCTACATCATCGGCCCATACATGAGCAAGACTCTCCCTCCCGGCGCTGCTAGCACAGGCGACTTTGATCTCTTCGTCACTATGCCCGGCGACGCAGAAGATGACTGGAAATTCTCCATCCACTGCGAGATGTCGCGTACCGTTGCGCAGAAGTGCACCACCATCAACATTGGCGGCAATGACGATGGCCACCCTACCGCGACTCTCACCAACACTGAAGATCTTGAGGATTACGGGTTTAGAACATTCGACTACGGTGCTGTTTCTATCACTGCTGGTCAGGAACTGCTCGACGCTAAACACGCGAGCGCCACTGCAACTGCTAGCGACGCCACCAAGACTAAGGCTTCGGGAAGCGATGCTAGTGGATCTGAGACATCTGGTGAAGCTACACCTATTAACACATCTGGTGCTTCGTCTTCTTTCACGCGTGCGTTTGGTGCTTTGTCTCTGGCCGGTGTCGCTGCTGCCCTCATCATGTGAGGTTCAGGCTCGGAATAAGTTTGTCTTAGTATAATTCTTGTATGATTATCAGTAATGAGGGCTTGGGGTTGGAGACGATGGGTCTCGTAATGCACAGGATTAAGCTTGATATCTTATACTTTAGGCAGTTGACATAAATGAACCAAGTTCTTGCCTCATATGTGGTTGGACGATATGCGTGGAGCGCCCTCTTTAAGTTTGAATCTGTCCGATTGAGTTTCTCCCAGGCAACTACAGCCGTATGAACCACAGCCCGAATCGGACTGTGCTGAACCCTTACATCATAAGCCAACCTAACTTCGAAGTGATATAGGAGTGAGTGTGCAAGCAAAAGGGCATCTCGATCATGCACTTTATGGGAAAACCTAAGTGCAATCACACTCCCAGTGTCAGTCATGCAGAGCAGCTTGGGGGTGTAGACGTGTGAGTCGAGGTTAAATCATGGCATTGGGCGTGTAAACATCAGATGCGAATAGGATCGAGCATAATGGAGGGGGGAAGAACCTCGTAGTGCCTGGTCCTCCCTTTTGGGTTGGTGCTAATGAAAGTACAATGTCGATGTGATGGAACAGGGCAGCGCTCTCCTTGAGCCCTATTTCGAGTGATCACAGCAAAGGTGTCTTTTGTTGCTTATCACCGCAGCGAGACTTCACGATTCAGCGTGCTTGGACCAGGATTTCTCTGGCAACAGGCAAAGCATGATACAGATGTCAACGATCGTGAGTGGGCATGAGGCAAAGCCAAAGCAGTTTCCAGGATATGCGCATAAGTAGAGCGTAGTGGTTGCCCAGGAACCAATGTGCTCATGGCATAGCTAGGTCATTGATGGTCTGCATGAGCCTTACCATCATCGATATTCTAAGTATGGTATATCTTACTTCAAAAGAAATTGATATTAGTTATTGTATCCCTTGATATTTTGTGTTTGGCAGAGTAACAACCCTCACTTGGATTCGAGAAGAGAATACCCCAGGTATCCTGAATAGGCACTTTGAGATTGCCAATTGAGACCTGAACCAGCTGAGCCCTTATCAATTTCTCTCCGCTCTTGTTTCGGGGATTTCCTGGACTTTCGACACTGTGCTCGCCACCGTGAAAACGAATGGATGAACGAGACAAAGGAAAGGTATGACCGCACCAAAGCTTCATGAAAATTGAAAATTTACATCCAAGGCAAATATAAAAGCATTTGTGAGAGGAACAAATTACTTGAGACCTTAACATGAGGCCTCCACTGCTATGGAAGGGACAACAGCCGGAGGCCACTGGCATAGATGTTTAATGTAAGCTTTTCACGGATCCTGCTACTGATTTGAAAGTTAAACCAACTAGTTCCATGTTAATTGTGATATAGTTCCCCTACTCGAACAATATCGTTCCGGACTAGTGCTTCTCACCACCATCGGCGAGGACGTCTACATATGCACGGAACGTGGCTAGCTATTCCAATTTTGAATGAGCATTTCACTTATGGGATCCAAGCGATTCCCATGATTGAGGAGATTATCATGCTAGTAGACTTATCAAATAAGGGGATGAAAGGGGATACTCAGGAGAGCAAGAAGCAGTAAAAGAATTACGCACGATTCACTTGCAAGGGTTGTGAGGTTACTTCGTACTGCATTTGCCCCTTCAACCTTTCTCATCAGGATGCTCCCAGCGGTGCCTCTAGCTATAGAGAACAGTACATTGTACATCCCCTCATGACGAATCAAAATAGTCCTCCTAAGTGAAGCTTTCGTAACTCTCCGTGTTACTCATCCATCAGAGGCAAAGACCGGACGAAAGACTGTTTAAATTCACACTAGAAATATCCATGCCTTCATTCGTCGAAGTAAAATCACGATTTAACAAGCTTTCATTCTGTAATCTCTAACATCTCACTTCTTCAGGTTTGACTTCTCTTCGGCTCTATAAGATGCCAAAGCTCTTTCCCGGTCTTCTTTTCCTCATTCTTCTCACTTAACTACATTCGACAAACAAGTCCAACTTCCGACAACTCACACTGACCACGGTAATAAGTACCAAAAGGTAATACCCCTTCCTCCCTCTACGTTCTGACATCTAGCATGGCTCCAACTACAATGAGAACCAACGAGCAAGGTGAAAAGATTGCCTGTTCCAAGTGCCGTGTAGGGCACCGGACATCTAAATGTGTTGACGCCCCAGGCCACCAAGGTAAGCACACGCCCTCCCCCAAGCACACACGCACAAACTTTGCAGATGACGTGCAGGTGATCCGCTCAGCTGGTCGTCCAGGCGGGTCCAAGACTGGCCCAGCAAGGGCCGCTGAGCAACGGGAAAATGAGAGGAAACGCCGGGTGGAAATGGAGCTGGAGGAAGTAGGTGCAGTCTCTCTTCAACGCACAGCTTCTGCACCTGTGCAAGGTAACTTTGCTGCTAGGTACCCGCAGCTTCCTGTCTCCCGGTACCAGAATCTGGGGAGCTTTGTGAACCCCCATGCTCCTGTCCCTTCTTTTGTCCGGCGTTCGAGTTTCCCTCCTGATCCCCTTCGTGTTGGCTTACCAGAGCCCATATGGCGTCCCTTGGAGCAGCCAGCCTATCTTGGCACTGGCTACCGTCCTGCCCCTCCTCTTCCCGCTGTCCCTGCTCCTGTTTCTGTCTCCTCTGCCTCAGTTTCCCACCCTGTCTCGATCAACCAGTTCGATGCTATGACACAGAACTTTTTGGTCAACAACCCAGCCATGGGGTTTCCTCAAGTTAACATGACAGCCCAGGCTCATCACGGGGACAACATGATGATCCAAACCAGCCTGGGAGATCTCATGGCAGCTGGGGGTGTTGTCCCTCCTGTCCCCTCTGTCCCATCCCCCGACCTCTTTCCCTTTAATGAAGAAGCCCGGGAGATGGTTTCTTGGGACGGGTTTATTCCTGAGCAGCCTGTCCAGCCTATGTCAGCCGCCAACAGTAATGCTCAACCTTCCGGCTCTCCGAGTTCCTCCGAGTCGTGGACTTATCTTGATCTCCTGCCTTCGGATGACTCCTTCACCATGGAGCTTCCCGCACATGGTACTCTGGCTGATCAGGGGGCATCGGCTTCATCTGGCCACTATCCTTTCTTTGATGCCGGACTCCATGTTACCGACCCCTTTGCAGGCGGAGACCTGTATGACCTTGGAGAAGAGTCTGGTTCTCCTGTCGAAGCGGCTGGTGGCTTCTTCCCTTTCTCCTATGATTTTCCGTGAGGACTGGGAGAAACAGAACTTGGGGTATTGTGGCTGGTAGACATACTGTCTTGGAAACGTTAACCAGAGGAGCAGCTGGGAAGAAGGTTAGAATGCCGGATCAAGTCAGCCTAGGATTTCTGGGTATTTCGAGATGTTCTGTAAGCCTGGATCTCTTCTCTTCTCTTCTTTCCTTCTTCTTTGTCGGATCCAGGCTTTTGCCCCAGCGTACCTAAATCCTACGTATCTTTAGCAGATCTTCCCTTCCTCCCAAGATTCTGCTTGGGGGCTGGGAGAACCAGGATTTGAGGTGATGTGGCTGGCGGGCATAATCTCTTGGTTGCTTCAACCAGAGGAGCAGTTGTAAGGGCGGTAGAATGCTAGACCAAGTCAGCCTACTCGTCCTTTGGTGAATCATGAAGCAAGAGATCGTTAAAGATGAATCATTGGGAAAGGGGCCAAGTACAGGTCAAATGGGAAGTCCTAGAATCATATGGAAGATTCAACGGTGGACTTCACTCGTGCCATCTCTGGCCAGTCCAAAACGTTGCCGGCGACAGGAGGGTTCTTATTTGGAACTATTCGTGCTTGTTGGGGAACTAACCCAACCAGAGTCACAAGTGGCTATGATTGAGGGCTATGTAGGATGCCGGGGAAGAAGCAGGCCAAAAAGCCGTCAAGTTCATTTCAACGTTGACGAAAGGCACACGCTGACAACAAGATTGACGCCATGATCCCTCCACGAGCATATCTTAGTGTTTATGGAGAAGTCTGAATCTGACCACATAGCAGAGAGAACGAGGACAAAGTATCATATTTATTTATTTTGCATGACGTCGTAGATGGGAAGATACCCCTTCAAGAAGTCGTATCTCATCGAGTTAGTACTCTGAGAAGGAAAAGTGGATTTAGGAGTCATGATAGATTAAGGCCTACATTTTGAAAGTAACACAAGTCATTTGATTGTTATTGGTTACTACACTTTCACCATTAAATAATAAAACTGCCTTTTGTGCTTTCTTAACGACACCGATTCTAAAGTTAAACTCGAATGATCAGGCCCTCATTCATCCACCTCTGCGTCAATGTTTGTGCCTGAACTCTCAATAACCAGGCATCCATCAATTTGCTCCAACCCAAGTGACACACGCTACAGCCGCTATTGCAGCCAAAGCACCCAGGACCAACATTTGAAGCCCTTCGATCATCCACGAATGCACGGACGCATCTCCTGTCTGTAGGATGTAGCTCTTCCCAGCTCCAAAGGCAAATAATACCAAGAGACAGAGACAAGAGCTCCATTGAAGACCGAGGCCCACTGTGTTGGTGAAGAAGTAGGGAAATAAGGGAATGATGCCGCCGATGGTGTAGCCTAGTGATATCGAGAGGCCAGAAATAATTGGTGACTGAGGCGTTGGTTGTGAGGGCGATATGTCGTCTTTTAACGTGTTTAAGCGTGATACCACGCGCTGAAGATCTGACGGTTCTTGTTGAATTGTGTTGAGGATTGTCGTGACTGTTGAAGATGGGAGGCCCAGAGGCTCAAGATGTTGTCGCACCAGCTCCTCCGCTTGCATCTGCATTTTCTCGGATTGTTCAACCATGTAGTCGCTTTCGCTATTCCTTTCAAAGCTCTCCCTCGATTCCTCCAAGTCTTTTGGCTTAGGTTGGCAAGGTGCGCATTCGTCTCTTGCCGCGAGATATCCTCCAATCCCCATGCTAATACAGCCCGCGCATAGCTCTGCTAATCCGCCAGTAATGACAGTATCCGTCTTTCCAAGCGAGCTAAGTCCTGCCGTCAGAGCAAAAGGTACTGTAAGTCCATCTGAGAAACCGAGCGTAAAGTCGGACAGAAAGCGTTTGAACGCTGGACTCTGTGATGACTTCATTTTGAACGACGTTGCTTATCTCCAAACCTCAAATTCACAGACGAAGATGTAAGAAGGAAGAAAGGCTCAAAAGAGCAGAATCAGAAGTCCTTCACATCCTCACACGTGCCTTCCTATTCCATCCCATGATGCATCTCATCGGTGACAAGACAGGATAGCTCACGGCATGATATTGCCGACCGCAGCACAAAACGGGCCCGCAAGCGAAGTGATCTACATCGCACATGGTGCAACGCCGCGATCTTACAGGTCGGCCACGCGCTAGCGACCGCTGACCAAAGTGCGCTATTTGATTCGTCTGCCCCTGGGAGATGGTGTCCTAGTGCAAAAGATCCCTGAAGCAAGAAAGGCTAATGGATGGATCGTTCGGCCCGTTGACTTGGCGATCTGACATGTGCTTGGCTTGAAACACGAATTCATTGAAACATTATTGAAAATTCGATATGGAGGATTCAGAGGCTAAGGTTGAGTGTAGTTTGCTGTTTATTCTATCTTGACTAATATCCTGAAATGATGCTATTTACATTGTCCTGATTACACAGAGTATCTATACAGTAATCTAGGTAGACTTGGCAGGCTCATAACCCTTAGGAGGGTTAAGTCCATCGTTAACCTCAATAGTATCCTTGTAGTAAGTAGGATTCTTGCTCTTCTTCCACTCCTTACGAATAGGCTCAAAGATCTTTCGTCCAGAGAAACTATGCTCAAGATCCAAGTTGGGCGCAACATACTCCTTGTTTCCACCATTGGTGTTGAAAGGACCAGCGTACGAGACGTTCCAGAAGTAGCTATCCAGCTTGTGAGACTTCCACTTTCGGATCTTGTCGCCCGTCTTTTGCGCAACCAGCTTGAAGACGTTGGCGCCCACGTCCCACCGGCCGAGGGTGTCGAGACCCCAGTTCGCGGAGACGGTGGCGATCTCCGAGTAGTGGTTGTAGAAGCTGTTGTCGCTGGTGCCTACAAGATGCTTGGGGACTGCGTCGCCGAGAAGGATGCCGAGAATGTGGTTTTGACGAGCGTAGGTCTCGTTCTCATCCCATGTAACAAGAACAAGAGTGTTTTGCATAAAGTGCTTGTCCTTGAGAAGGGGCTCGAGGAAAGTGCGAGCCCACTGACCAGCAACAGTAACGGAAGTGTCGTGTCCATCAGAAGTCATGTTGGGGGTGATGAACATCCACTGAGGAAGCTTGTTCTCCTTGAGATCCTTGTGGAAGAGAGACTTCTCAGTGTCGACGAGCGAGAGGTTCTTGATCTGAGAGAGGCGCTGCTCAGAGCTAGCGATGCTGTCGTGGAGAACAGCGGGGTTGTGCTTGCGAACGTAGTCATTCTTGCCGTTCTGGTGGTTCACCCAGGAGAAGCCCTCAAAGCCAGAGTAGGGCATGTCCTCTTGGTACAGACCCCAGGAGATACCGCGGTGCTCGAGGAGATCAATCACAGTAGAGACGTTGCGCGGGTTGCGGTTGAAGTCGTCGTTCTGCATGCCAAAGTAATCTCCTGCAATAGCGGCCATGTAGTTTGGCTCAGAGGGATGGGTCACTCCGAAGTAGTTCTCAAGAGTGATGCCCTTCTTGCGGAGCCAGGTGAAGTTGGCTATTTCCGTCAGTTATCATCTTTTGATTAATTGAGGAGGTGAAACTTACGATCACCGAAAGCCTTCTCGTAGTTCTCATTTTCAAAGTAGATGATGGCAATGCGATCAAATGCCTTGCCCTTCACCTTGGAAGTAGGACTGCTGGTCTTGCCAGTCGCAGCAGCAGCAGCGACCTCAGCGGTGCCAGTGGCAGTGTAGCTGGTCTCCCAGCCAGTCTCATGTTTGTGCTGCTTATGTTCCTTGGGGGGCTCATAAGAGTGACCAAGGGCCAGACCAGCAACGGCCAACAGGGTAGCAGTTTGGAAGAGCATAACGATTGATTTCAAACACAAACTTGAACTTGAGCTAAAGATCGACGCTCAATTGGCAGCAGAGTAATTGGGTTTCATATAGGGATGCAGATCAAACTGCACGGATATCGTGCCGTGCGTTTCTCCACCGTCGGTCAACGCAACGTCGTTGGTGTAAATCATATTGAACTTTTGCAAATACGGAGTAGCTCTCAGGAGGATGTAACGCCAATGGACTGCATGGGCAGGGCACGTGTGAGTGTCTTTGAGGCGTTGGAAGGGTTCTGCTTGCGTGCCGACTCTTCCGGTTTCTCGGGTTTTAACGTCACGCTAAGATGATCCCTGTTTGGATGGGGTGGAGTATGCATTGAGGGTTCATTTTGGAGCTGGAGTTTGTTCTTTTGAACGAACGACATGACAAAGTGGGCTTTTTTTTGTATTCTTTTGAGTGTGAGAAATTATGGATGAAATCAAGTCGCCTTGGGTGAAGGAGGATGAGAGACATGGTGAGGGGACGTGGTTCCTTGGTGATGAGACTGCTCTGAAGTCAGAGCGAGTGGGTGAGGAAGCTTCATGGAAGACCAAAACACCAAAAAGCAAGGGCTTAACGATATTCGTCGCTGTCGCTGGTCTCGTTTCAATTCTTCTCTTGGCTACAGTCACTCTCAACCTCCAGGTTCGACCCTCCACACACAAAGAAACGCATCCAAAACCACCTCAACCAAGCAAACCAGCTCCAACGCCAGAGACAATCAAACACAAAGAACTAATCCCCTCAGCACCTCAGCTCCGCGATACAAAAGAATACATTCTCTCATCATCATGGGACTTTAACTCCCCTCCAGCAACAAGAGAATATTTCTGGACCATCAACGACGCCGTTCTCAATCCCGATGGCGTCTACAGGCCCATGATGCTTATCAACAATCAATACCCCGGCCCTTTCGTTGAGTGCAACGAAGGCGACACTATCATCGTTCACGTCGAAAACAAAGCTGTTAATGCGACTGCAATTCATTTCCACGGCATGTTTCAGAACGGCACGAATAATATGGATGGCACAGTTGGCATTACTCAATGCGCCATCGCGCCAAACTCAAACTTTACTTATAAATTTGATGTCAAGGGTCAGCACGGCACATATTGGTATCATGCGCATCATAGCGCTCAGGCATCAGATGGCTTGCTCGGGCCAATGGTTGTTCACTCCAAGAAGGAAAAAGACATGCAGAAGATGGGTTACGCGACTGATAGAGTTGTTATGGTTCAGGATCATTATCATAACTTGACATCGGAGCTTTTGATGGAGTATCTTGCGCCAGATCAGGAGAATAACGAGCCGGTACCAGATAATGGTCTTATCAACGGGCGGAATGTTCGCGATTGTGCGGACTTTAAGGGCTGGGCGTGCAATACTACGGACCTTGCTATACCGACGATTGATCTTGAAACTGGGAAACGACATCGACTGCGCATCATCAACGTCGGCGCCTTTGCAGAATTTCAGATCCAATTTGACGAGCATCCCTTTTACGTCACCGAAGTCGATGGCACAGACGTCCATCCTGAACCGATCCATCGAGTAAACGTCCTTCCAGCGCAACGGTATAGCGTTGTGCTTGAGACAAATGTCACAACAGCTTCGACGTTCTGGATGAGGGCTAGGATGGTGACGCACTGCTTCAAGAACAAGAATGAGCGTCTTCAATCTGAGACGAGAGCTATCATCCGATATACCGGCAAGGATGAGAAGACAGCTTCTGAAGAACCAACGAGCAAGGAATGGCCTGAAGCGATAGAAGTCATCTGTCGAGATCTGAACACTACCGCCCTTCGACCTGTTGAAGTTGTTTCACCCCCTCCAGCAGACGAAGTGATCGTTCTTCGCGCGAACTTTGAGATAGGAGATTGGCGCTTGGCAAGAGGATTCTTCAACGAATCAACTTGGCATGCTAACGCAACACATCCGTCTTTACATCGGTTCCTCGACAGTGGACTACAGAGCACGCCTGTTGAGAACTCCATCGCCATCAATGACAAGGTCTTCGAACGCCAAAAAGAATTCGTGCTAGAGACAACCGGCATCCGAACGATAGACATCTCCATCAACAACTTCGACGACGGAGCTCATCCCTTCCATCTCCACGGGCATAAATTCTTCGTCCTCCTCCAAGGCCGCGACGGCTACCCGCCCAGCGCAGCAGATCTTCCGAAATACCTAGACTCACACGGCCTTTTGGAAAACCCACTGAGGAGAGACACACTTACTGTCGAGGGGTATGCTTGGGCTGTTATTCGTGTTGTGCTGGATAATCCGGGTTTATGGGCATTTCATTGTCATAATACGTGGCATGCTGAGTCTGGAATGCTGATGCAGATGTTGGTGAGGCCGGAGGTTATGAAGAATTGGAATGTTGGTGATGAGGAGAGGGGCTTGTGTAGTAGGGAGGGTGTTATGAAGGGTATGAGGCCGGATGATAGTATTTGGTTTGGACAGTTTAGGTGAGAGGATGAGGGGGGTTTAGACCTTTTGTAGCATATGGCGTTTTTGGGCTTAGTATTTTTAAATGGATGGGGTTTCTTTCCAATAGTCGAGTAGCTTTTGGTCACGAAGCGAAGTTACTGACAACACTGCACTCCAAGTGACAACGGTGAAAAGATAAGGCAATGTGAATATGAAAGTGTTAGACTATTCACCTCCTGACAGTATTTACCAGGTTGGAAGACTGGAAGTCAGCTTTTCTGAGATATGAGCTTCTTTTCGGCGTGATATATACTGAACTGCTCAACGCAACAAGCAATCGCTTGGAGCTCGATCTATGCCTGCGAATGAAACAATCTCTAAACGTGGCATCTTAGGAAGTTTCATTTCTGGCTCACCTGATGATACTATGAATGCTATTCAGCCATTCTCTCAAGTTTTGTCTCCTTTTAATCGGTCTGCCTGGAATTGCACCTTTGACAACGTATTTGCAAGCGCGTATGTACAGAGTGAAACAGACAAGCCCTACTCCACGGTGACAGATGAATCTGAACTTATGAAAATAAAAGGAACTATTAGCTGTCTTGAGTCCAGCATTTGGTATACTTGGGTTTGATTGAGGTGAGAGTCGGCAAGTGACGCGGATTTCACAATCTTGCACTCCAAGACGTTGCAGGAGTCGGGAATGCAACAATCGCAAACTTACAGTGAGTATCATTTGCAACGGTATGTTTCTCCAATCAACCTCTTTCGAATTGTGTTATTAAAATTAATCCTTCAATGACGGATCCGTGGGCCTTGTCTCCGAAGACCCGACCATCGCTCCAATCTCAAAACAGCCTCGGAGGACCAACCTCCGATCCCCACACAATGCCACGATTCAACACCAGAAACACGGTTCATGTCTCCTTACCTTACGATCTGGTAAATACCACTTTTAAAATTGATCATGTGCCCGTGATGTCCATAGCGCGGAGTCACGTCTTCCGTGGTCAGTTACGGATCGGTTTAGTGACGATTCCCGGATGGAGAAAGCTTCCGGATACTCATGATTGTTCAATGGATTATCCAAGGCTTGGCGGATGAAAGCTCCGGGGAATGCTACGGATCGCGGGCCGGTATTTGGCTTTTTGCTGGATGATTGATAGTTTGCTCATCTTAGTGACGCCAGGTATGGTTCGACGGATGTCGAGCGACGAATTCCGATATCGTCGAAAGATATTCTCCCGATATGGCTAGGATTCAATTTCCTACCCCTAGTAAAACACATATAAAAGATTCACGAATCCCTCAACTTAGCAAACTCCTCAGTTGACAAGTGCATTCAGATCAACCAGCATCATGAAGTCCCTCTTCGCTCTCAGCCTCTTCACCGGCCTCTCGGTCGCTCAAAACGCCGCCTGGGCCCAATGCGGTGGAAACAACTGGACTGGCTCAAAGACCTGCGTCTCCGGCTACAAGTGCACCGTCGTCAATGAGTGGTACAGCCAGTGCATCCCCGGCACCGCTGAGGAGCCTACCACTACCCTCAAGACCACTACCGGTGGCGGTAGCACACCTACTGGTACACCTGGAAATGGAAAGTTTCTCTGGGTTGGTACTAATGAGGCGGGTGGTGAGTTTGGCGAGGGTAATTTGCCTGGAACTTGGGGAAAGCACTTCATCTTCCCTGACCCCGCTGCCGTTGATGTAAGTCAAACACTATAATGATGAGACTAAAACTGATGTGGTGTAGACCCTCATCTCTCAGGGCTACAACGCTTTCCGCGTTCAACTCCGCATGGAACGCACAAACCCCAGCTCCATGACCGGGCCTTTTGACACCGCTTATATGAAGAACCTCACCACGATCGTGGAGCACATCACCGGCAAGGGCGCCAACGTGATTCTCGACCCTCACAACTACGGTCGCTACTTTAACAAGATCATCACTTCGACCTCTGACTTCCAGACCTGGTGGAAGAACTTTGCTACCCAGTTCAAGAGCAACAGCAAGATCATCTTTGACACTAACAATGAGTACAACACCATGGATCAGACTCTTGTTCTGAACTTGAACCAGGCTGCCATCAACGGTATTCGTGATGCTGGCGCTACTCAGACTATCTTTGTTGAGGGTAACCAATGGTCTGGTGCTTGGTCTTGGCCCGATGTCAACGACAACATGAAGGTCCGCATCCCCCCTGTCTGCATTGACTCCCATAGCTAATGTCACCAGGCTCTCACCGACCCTCTTGACAAAATCGTCTACGAAATGCATCAGTACCTTGACTCTGACAGCTCCGGTACTTCACCCAACTGTGTCTCCACCACCATTGGAGTCGAGCGCGTCAAGGCTGCTACCGAGTGGTTGAGGAAGAACAAGAAGGTCGGCATGATCGGTGAATTCGCCGGCGGTCCTAACGACACCTGCAAGACTGCTGTTAAGAACATGCTAGACTACCTTAAGGAGAACTCTGATGTTTGGAAGGGTGTCGTCTGGTGGGCTGCTGGTCCTTGGTGGGCTGACTACATGTTCAGCTTTGAGCCTCCCAGCGGTACTGGTTACTCTTACTACAACTCTCTTCTCAAGACTTATATCTAAGTAGAGATGCTAAGATGATGGAGAGAGAGATTTGGAGGCAACAATGGTTTAGTGTTCCCTAGTTAGCCTGGACAGATAACAAGAGCTTTGGGATTATCCAAAAGGCACCAATACGGATTCCCATTTATGGATGTTCCTGGTAGCTTTTATGAAATTTATGATATATCAAATGTTTTATTACTCTGATGCTTAAGGTACAATAACGCTCTTGTGCAGTTCATCCCTGCCTCTGCCTCTGGTAATCTTGACTGAAATACTATACGTGATATGTGACGCTAATCTCACAGAAGCAGCAAAGACTTTTTGGTGGAAAAGAAGCATTGAAAGCAATAACTGGTTATCTAATAGGCTTACAAGACTATTAAGAAGTTATTTATGCGAAGCGTTTAATGAAAGTCTGTCACGCTAATCTACTCAAATAGAACTCCAAGTTCTAGTAACATTTCATAAGTTTTGGTCTTATGAAAAGCCCTTCTGTATCTCTTAATGATTCTTACCAAATGAACTGTGCTCTTAAGGTAGATTTCAATAAGGCCAAACATGAAATCCTAATACCAAACAACACAACCTCTGTTAATATTCATCAGACACTTCATCTAAACCCTCAACGCACGCAAAGCGGTATCAGATTTTGGCATGCATCAGAATACTCGCATACTTCTCCCAAGTTTGAGACCTCTACAAGGCTTCTATGATTTTCAATGACTCGACCCATCCTACACCTAGACTGGGTATACAAGCACCGTTGTTAAGGCATGCTTGTTACCCAAAGTTTTTACCATGAGCACAATAGCATTGCGAATTCAGGCACACCGTTACTGTCAGCTTTCAAGTGCTACAATGGCCTGATGTCTCGTGACGAGCAATTCGAAATCCAATCGACCGTTAAACAAAACTGTGCAACGGAAGTATCCGCTTGGCTTTGTGGAGCTAATACGGGCGCGTGTAGGGTAGCGGACTTAGATGGCCATTGGGTTTCCGCTGTCAGCAATCAAGGTCATACCTTTAATGGTTTCGTGGTCTAACGGTTATGACTGCGGATTCTGATTCCGCCAGCGAGGGTTCGACTCCCTCCGAGACCTTTCTTTTGCACTTTGCCTATGTTATTAGCAGTACATTTTTATTTTTATTTCTTGCATTTCAATTATTTGCTGAGGGCTCTTGGTCCAGTTAACTAGATAAAACGTGATTAATTATGAATACAGTGTTGGTATCATGCGCCTCGCTGGAATACATCGTTGCTATATGTACAGTGAATGTGACTCCAATCCAACCCCTATGCCAGCTCATGTCTTTGGTGCTGACCAGTCGACAGCTCAACAGGTCTCTGCTCATGCATCATCTCAGCCGCCGGTGTCGCATTATTCTTCTCTGCTGAGTAAACAGAGCTGTACGCGGGGTTAGGCGACACAGCCATGGGAGAACTGCCAAGTTTTCCGGGAGAGTCTGGTGAGCCAGTGCCGGCGACTTGATACTTGCGCTTGTTTCGGCGCCAGAAGAAGAATGCTGCGAGGGCGAGTGCGACGACGCCTAGGGTGACGCCGACGAATATGCCAGCAACTGCGCCCGTTGAGAGACCACTGCTGCCACTGCTGCCACTGCCATTGTCATCGCTCTCGCTGCTGGGGTCGCTGTTTGGATCCGAAGTGGCGGTGGCGGCTGTTGAGTCGGACCCTGTTGTGCCAGCTGTAGCGGTGCTTTCACCTGTTGACTCAGGCGGCTATGACTTCAATCAGCTACGGTCGCGTATGGGTACAGTTTGTTGACTTACCGCTGTGTATACCGTAGAGTACATCTCATTATTCACCAGCCCAACACTACTCATCAACCAATGCTGCCGTGGCTGTGCCCCCTCAAGGTCAGAGCTCAAGATAACCGGCCCATTAGGAATACAGTCCAAGTTCCACTTCGTCCCGTTCTTAACATTCGTCAATCGATATGTATCAGAGTCCCATAGCGAAATATCCCATTGCTGCATCTCGCTGTCTTCAATGGGCATCAAGCACGGCCTTGTGCGGAGTTTCTCGTTGATGACCTCCGGTCGGTAGCATACGGATAGTTGCTTCTTGACGGTAGTGTCTGAGCAGCGAAGTTGGTATCGGCCGGGCTTGTCTCCTATCTTGTGCTACACGACGTTAGTCTCTTGACTTGATTCGCCAGAGTGATCAACATACGAACTGCCAGTATGAATTTCCGTTAGGAACCCCGACTCTCAAGTCACCTCCTGGCGCGGTAGGTTGAAGCATAGACTTGAAGTCCCCATCGTTGTCATCAACAGCCAACTCGGAGAGCTGATACCAGACGTTAGAGTCAAGATCAGTCGCAGGCTCGAGGGTCGGCATCGTAGAGAGTGGAGTCAGAAGGGCAAATAAATAAATACGCGGGAAGAAAAATTCAAGCTAGAATTAAAGTTGAGAGGAGAAAGAAAGGGAGGATGAGAAGGAACTCGGTCGATAGGTAGGGCTGAGCTGGTAGACTTGCCAATAAGGACGGCATCTTGGCGGCTTACTGTGGGTTTAATCTCGTTAGGGATGGGAATAGATCGTTGATTGGGTAAGATTTGAAACGGTCGGTGGCAGTTCTGTTGATCAATGGAGTTTTGATGCGCCAAGTGGGCTGTGATGTTCGCATGTCAGCCTTCTCCGTCGGACTCGGACTTGTCATGTCTCTGTGCCACGTCAATTGCATCACGATTAGATATATCCTTGAAGTGTCAATATAAGAAGTCACTATCTACGGCTACAAAATTGTCGTCTTGGCTGTTTGTTTTCTTCAAATGGCCCCCTCGGCAGCCCCAAAGATGAATTAGTGATGATCCTCTCATCCACAATGACTGTATCAAACACCGAGCGGACCAATCAGCGCGAATGATTTTCCATGCATGTAAGACGCGTCTAATAATGAAACATAATACATAATCACCGTTCGTATAAAACTTACGATTCTTCTACTCACGTGTCTGTCTGCCTTGCCGATCGTTGTAAGCTTAAATACAAACGGAGTCCTGACTTGTTTTTCGATGCCTTAGGCTCTCACCTTGGCAAGTTTCAGCCACTGCCGCAAGATACGGGAATAAGACCGCCAATGTCTCGAATGGTGCTTCACCATGATCGTGGAAATTTGGCGCTGTAATTCCGCCCTGTACCCAAGCTATCGGGTTGGCGAGCGAGCCGAGGCTCGTGGTGGAGCCCGGATACAGTGGTCTCGATGCGTCTGAAGCCGCCGAAGTCCGAGATCGCTATCATGAAGATACGGGGAAGACTTGATAGAGCAATGAGTTCGTGATGTTTCGACTATAAATGTCGTGATATTATGTGATATGTGACTGATGGAAATAGAACGTCTTTTCCTATCTGCGGATGTGGCGTGCTGCTTTGGGTGTGTGATCCGAGGTCTACTTTGGTTTTGGTGTCGAGCATGAGTGTTTAATAGTGTCTGTTGCTGTCAGGGCAGACATACAGATACACCCCAAACAATAATACATTGAGACACATGGGGAAGCGTGCTATTCGCTTATTCTTGTCATAACTAGTAAAGGTCAAGGTGCTTCGAGTGTCTCTGTAGCCAAGGTCAAGGACCATCGTTGAAGCTTAAAGCGAAAAATACCCTAGAGCTCAGGAACAAAAGTATTGTCACGCGCCACAACGCGTAAATTAGTATTGTGCAGTTAGCTTCGTCCCAAGATATAGTGAGAATATCTCACTGTGAGATATACAGGAGGGTTTGATGTTCGTCAAAGTGCCCCGTCAATTGGTTGACACTCGTCGACTTACTGGGTTGATGTTGGTGAACAAAATGCGGATGCCCCCCAGTTTCAGTCATGACCCACTAACGTCAATCTGCAATGAGCTTAATCATATCCGTAGATCCTCTTATCTTCGAGCCTCGGTATCTTTTTTCATGTTCGAGAAACTCTCCAGTTGACTCGCTAGAATACGGTCTCCGCATCCCAAAGAGGTGACGTGCTACCCGACCCTGTTGGCGTATCGCAACCCCAGCAAGTTCACCGCCTCTGCTTCACCTCACCCTCACCATTCCACAAAGCCTCACCTTACAGTTTCACCCTCATTCCGCGCGCAAAATGATCAAGAATGTGACAACAATCGCCTCAAAATTCAGCGCCGCTCGCTTCACCACCACCGAGCGCGACATCCTCCTCAAACTCCTCATCTTCTCCTCCCGCACAACCGCCTGGCTTCTCGGCCGAAACGACGCCCCGATAGCCTCAATCCAGCGGTGGCAGCTCCTGATGAAACAACTAGCACTAACGGCAAAGATTCTCCGAACCGGCAGATTCATCCAGCAGTTCAATTGCGCCGCCGCTGGTGCACTGACGCGGAAGCACCAGGACTATTTCCTAGCATATGTCACCGTCATTCGACAGCTGCTGATAGCGGTATACCTGACGTTTGATAACGCGACTATCGCCAATAGCATCGGCTTTATCCCCTGGAAAGGTGCAAGACGGTTGGAGATCAGGGCGTTTCGGATATGGTTTGCCGCTGGCGTCTGCGGGATCATCACCCAGATATACTCCCTGTGCCAATTGAACCTCCCCAATCAAGTCCCAGAAAAGCAGTTGATCTTGTGAGTACTGTACATTTTTTTGTTTTTTTCACATGTAAATTGATTTTCTGTGCCGCATCTGACATAAGACCAGTAAGAAACAAGCCAGCAAGCTCCAATTGCTAGCTGGTATTTGCGACGTTACCGTGTCTTCAGCAGCTGCGGGCTTGATCAAATTGGACGAAGGAGTCGTGTGCGTGTGCGGCGTGCTAAGCAGTTTAATTGCCATCCACAACCACGTGGTTTTGGGTAGATTAAATTAATCCAGTCCTGTTGCGTTTAGATATGTAAAAGATCAACGTAAATAGAGTTCTTGGCTTCTGGGCGCCATGATCCATCATTCCAGAAAAGGGATCTAGGCGACATTTCTGTTCTTGGCCTGGACCGTGATGGCGCCAAAGTTAATTGCCGACCTCGGAGCGCTATTCGATAGTGCAGGTTGGTCTGGGATGAAGTGGAATTGGAGGAAGTAGAGAGTGGAGAGAGGAGATCTTAAGTGAAGAGTGATAAGGCTGATTTGCGAAATGTTACTGGGTGACAAACCTATCACGTACAGAGAATGACTGGCTTAGAGACCCCTTCTTTTTGCCTGTCACGGAGCATTCAAATCGCGGTCCCTCACTGGTCATGGTCTAGACTCTCACCACCCCTGACATATCCCCCTCCCCCCCTCTCTGCCACGCGGTAGCATGAATCACCTTCCTTCCCTGGCCTCTACCTTGCCAGACTGAAGCTTGTAGCGATAAAAAAGCCTCTCGAATGCTAGTCTCAAACGTAGCCAACCCCGGCACCTCAAATTCTTGGCCTGGAGACACGC
>JABEEM010004520.1:0-22002 GCA_013363185.1 Fusarium secorum | reverse complement strand
GAGGAGGAGGGCGCAACAAGAGGGCACTCGACACCCACGATCGCGATTTCGATGCGATCAAACCGAAAAGAACGCGATTAACGGTCGAGATCTTTGCAAAAGGCACTCACGGACTCCGTGATGCCGATATCGACAACAACAAAGCGGCACCACCCACGCGCAAACCTGCTGCGACGCCTACAGTGGCGACTGCGACACCAATACCCCCTCCTCCTACGACCGACGGCGCGACATCGAAGCCGAAGCAGGAGCAGGTTCTTACAAAACACCAGAGTAAAGTTATCAATGGAATCAAACATGAACTCGATCGGTTGCAGCCTCAGCCGAGCGATACTAATACCCAGGAGCAAGGCCGCAAGCTGCGCTCTCAGGAAGCTACAAGGTTCAAAAGCGAACTTTCTGCCTATTTTCCTGAATACGATGAGGTGATTGGGAATGAGCCCAAGGAGCAGCGTACGTCCAAAAAAAAAAAAAAAATCCCCATCGTTCACCTGAATGTTGCGTACAAGATACATAGTTTTCTGACTCTATATAGAATTATTCAATGTTGACACGCCTATCGTAATCGTTGATTCCGATCCACGACGCGCCGTTTCAGAAAATCAACGCGCGATCCCACAAACTCACCATCCTGCAATTGAATATCCTGTGCGAGGATACGGCGATGCCCTCTTCTACAATGTATTCGATTGTCAGCAAGTCGATCTAGGTTTTCTAGAATCGCAGTCGAAGAACAAGACCATTGAAGATCCTTTACCAGATAAATTATTTCAGCCAATACATCGTCGCGCTGAGCGGCTGGAGAGATCAATACGTAACACCGAGAAAGGCAGAGCACAGCACGAAAGGGACCAAATTATCCGACTTCTCGAAGGACTCCAAGGCCATGACTGGTTAAGAATCATGGGCGTCAGTGGTGTGACAGAGACGAAGAAGAAGACGTTTGAACCTGCTCGTAACCATTTCATCAAAGGATGCCAGGCTATCCTTGACAAGTTTCGAAATTGGGTGTTGGAAGAGAAGAGACGGAAGATGGAGAAAGACAAGGCCCGGGTTGAGAGGGAAGAAGAAGAAGAAAACTCATCAAGTGTTGAAGAAGACGAAGCTAGCGATGATAGCGAAAATGGTGATGCAAGCGACTCGGAATCACCAGCAAAGCAACTGCAAGAGGAAGCCATGGCAAGATCCAAGAATGCCAAAGGTTCAAAGAATCGAAAATCGACTCCTCAGCCAGCTGTAGCCAAAATTCCGCGTCCTGCAAAAGCAGCATCGATTCCGAAGCCGCCAGAACCACCTAAGGAGTTCAAGTCGTTCTTCAGCAAGAGATATGAGCGTGACAGCGCTCTGCATCGACACAGGCGCACAGGGAGGAAGATTATGGCATGGGGTCTACCCATGCCAGAGATACCCGAGGTTGATTTTGATTTGCCGGAGGAATACCGTGGTGAAGATACCCTCAAGGCTCGCGCGAGGCAGCAGCGCCGCGAACGAAGACGCAGCAAGCAGTGAGTAGTTCTTGTTTGGCTGTTTGTAATATCATTGCAGGCGAAGAGGATTTGTAGGCCGGTTGTACTAAATGGGTTGGCGTTTCGGGAGGGATCTGAGTCGCCCTGGTAAGGGCGATGGTAGCACAGTTGTCTGATTGGGATTGTGCGTATAACTCGAGAATCATCATGAGATGCTGTATTAGAATTGTGTCCTGTCGTTCAGATTGGGCTGCGAAGCCAATGACATGTGACACCTGTTTGTTGCTCAACAAGGTCCAACTCACCTGTTAAGGATGAGAGGTCATAAACAGACGTTCAGTAATAAATACCTGATAAATGATAGAGATATGCTCTATTCCAAAATGCCTGTGTTTCAATGAGAGAGCGCGGCGGATGAGCTGAGTTACGCTTCTCGGGGTTTCTTGGTAGAGTGCTCGATTTATCATCTTCATTCTTTTGTTTGTTCTTTGTTAAGAGAATAACACTTTCGAGACATGAATTGCCCAAGAAAGGTACGTACCGCGCAGTGAGCCTCCCGCCATGAAATGGGAAATGGATAGAAGTGGAGCGGTCCGTGCACGCCAGCTTCCTGACGCGCCTCGAGCTGTCTTCCTTCTTTTGCAAGGTTCACGACGAGAAGTTAATATACGGTCATTTTCCAGGTTTGCGCGAATTGCGCTTTTGCAGCATTTGTATTTTACAATAAGGCCGTTTCTTTACTAATTCATCGGTCAAACTTTTCTAATAGCCACGTTACCCCTTCCGCTCATCACTTCACGCAGAACCACCTCCGCATACCCCGTTCAAATTGCGCCGACGCCTTGAAAGAAGCACAAGACTGCGCGAAGAGAATATTATAAACTACAAACACCCCTAGCGACTCCGAAGGCTCGTTTGCGCTGCGCATCCGGCTGAAACGTCTATCGATGCTGAGTCTGTGAACACCAGCTCGCAGGGGCTCTTGGGCCTTCGTTTCCTTTACCCTGCCTACCACCAGTCAACATGACTACACTCGCCATGCCGCAGGAGCCTGCGCCAGTGAATCACTCTCTACTCGACATAGACGACGAAGCGGCCTCTACAGAAGATGGATCAGTGCTCGAGTTCTTCATCATCAAGCAAGAAGTCAATCTCGAGGTGAATTTTCGCGATAAGCGCATTGATGGAACGACCGACATTTTCCTTGTCGTATTCAACGATAAGATTGAGGACATAGTGTTGGACGCTGCAGATTGCGAAATCGATACCGAGAACGTTTTCATCGCTGATGTTAAGGAGTCAAACGGTGATCTCGTCGAGAGTCATAGACGGAGAACGACAGCAACCTACAATGATCCATATGCCAAGCTCACTCACCCAAAGAGTTGGAGTTTGAGAGCCGACCACCACGACATTCGCCGCAAGCGTGCACAGTCGATATTCCGCAGCCGCAAGAACGATGTCCCCGCCGAGAATAGAGAGTTCGAGGGGTGCACACCGGTCTATCGATCGCTGAAGGTGAACCTGCGAGGTAAGGCCGAGCCGGATCGCCCGAGGCTCATTATCAGGAAGTCTATGATAGGTCCTGATGCGAACGAGCGATCCAACAAGCAGTACAGAATCACCATACCATTTACCCATTCAAACCCCCGAGATGGGATACAGTTCGTCGGCGTCGATCCCCTGGACAACCGGTTTACACACATGTACACACGAAGCTCGATACATCCTGGGACTGCTTCGTGCATTTTCCCTTGTATTGATGACCACGGATCACGTTGCGACTGGAGGATATCAATCAAGTATCCCCGTACCTTGGGTGATGCGTTGCAACAAGCGCTTGCTACACAACAGAATGGGAGTAACCCTGACAAGATGCAGATTGATGGCCAGGAGCGAATCCATAACCTTGCCGAGGAAGATAAACTCCGTGAAATGTCGGTTGTCTGCTCAGGTTTCCTTATGGAAGAGACCGTAGATCCCGACGATGATCACAAAAAGATAATGACCTTCGAGCCTGAAAAGAAGGTGTCTGTACAGAAGCTTGGTTTTGCAGTGGGCCCATTTGAGCATATTGATCTTTCATCTGAGTTTAGAACAGAAGAAGACGAGGTCAAACTGGGTATGAATGCGCTCAAGGTTCACGCATACTGCCTACCACACCGTGCCGACTGGGTAAGGAATACAGCAGCAGCCATCACTATGGCAGCTGATTTCTTTACATTCACGTTTGCTCGATATCCGTTCGGCAATTTCAAGCTCTGCTTCCTTGATGATATGATTCAGGACACTGTGGCCCTCTATTCCATGGCTTTCGTCAGCAATCGATTACTTTTCCCAGATGACATTATTGATACCGAGATCGATGTCACAACAAAGATGGTTCAAACATTGGCGTACCAGTGGATAGGCATCAACATGATACCGAACACAAGAAATGACCTATGGCTTATCGTCGGCATCGCGCATTTCATGACAGATCTCTTCATGAAGAAAATTTGCGGAAACAACGAGTACAGATTTCGGATGAAGACACTGTCCGACAAGCTTGTTCAGATGGACGTCGAACGGCCTTCTCTTTACGATCTCGGCCCTTACCTGCATTTGGGAGAGTTCGAGATGGACTTTATGACTCTGAAAGCTCCCGTGGTTTTCTTCATCCTGGATAAGCGACTCATTAAGGCTTCAGGAGGACACGGATTGACACGTATTCTGTCTAAACTGTTAACCAAGGTTCAGATTGAATCTTCTGACAGGGCTACTATCCTTGAAACAGAGAAATTCCGAACAACTTGTGAGAAGGGGGCAAAGTATCGGCTTGAGAGCTTCTGGAGCCAGTGGGTCTACGGTTCGGGATGCCCGCGATTTGATGTCAAGGCGAAATTCAACAAGAAGAGGCTCTGTGTTGAGCTTACGCTAAACCAGATTCAATTCCAGACAGTCAAGAAGCCACCGCTAGACAAGAATGATTTCCTACGCGTTGTCAAGGAGCGCCGCTCTGGTGTTAAGCCAGGCGAAGTACAGCCTCTGTTCACAGGACCGATGACGGTACGAATTCATGAAGCGGATGGAACACCTTACGAGCATATTCTGGAAATCCGCGAAGATGCCACAAGGTCTACCAAATTCGAGATTCCATACAATACCAAGTATAAGCGGCTCAAGCGCACGCGTCGCATGAAAGAAAAGCAAAACGTTGGTGCCAGTATGGATGCGGAAAACATGGATGATGCGCTCCTCTACTGCTTAGGCGACGTTCTGCAGACGCCAGACGAGCAGGCACAATGGGAGTTGATTGATTGGGATCCTGAAACTGAACGAAAGATGGACCAGGAGTCCTACGAATGGATACGTGTAGATGCCGACTTCGAGTGGTCTTGCGATATGAAGCGGACTCTTGAGCCGTACATGTACGTGTCACAACTGCAGCAAGATAGAGATGTCGTTGCTCAGCAGGATGCTATGCTTTACCTGACCCATGGCCCTTTGCACCCCATCGCGTCAGGGTTTCTTACCAGAACGCTTGTGGACCGCCGCTACTTTCATGGTATCCGAACTATGGCTGCTGAAGCTCTGCCGCGGCAGGCCAACATCAAGGATCTGTCAATGCTTGGCCTTCGGCAACTGATGAAGGCTTTCAGCGAAATGTTCTGCCACAAAGGTACGAACCAACCAAAGCCGAATGACTTTTCCGACAAGAAGCAATACAATGTTCAGTGTGCTATTATCAAAGCCATCGCTCAAGTGAGAGATGCTCACACTTACAAATGTCCTCTTGAAGCTCGCCAGTTCATTCTGGACCAACTTCTCTTCAACAACAATGAGGACAACCCATATTCTGACCACTTCTACATCGCTACTCTTGTGGAGGCTCTTGCTACGTCTCTCATCCCTTCCAAACAAGATGAATGGTTTGCGATGCAGAACAAAATTCCTAATGAAGATGAGAAGCAGTTCCTCGAAAGGGCCATAGAGCAAATCGAGAGAGTTTTACGGCGAGATGAATGGACCCATTCATACCAGAACGTTTGGACTATTGCTGGTCTTAGTGCCAAACAACGATTGATGAAGGCGGAAGTAATCCCGAAGAGGTACATTGATTTCGGGCAGTATCTGTTGGACGGAACGAGAGATCTAATTCGGATCAAGGCCTTCGAGGCTCTGATTGACCTGGGGGCTATGTTGGATCCGACAGTGTTCTCATTCTTAACATACTCACTCATCACCGACCGGTCACCGTACGTGCGGAACAAACTCATCGAGGCATCTGCCTCTGGGCTTGCAGCCATTGCTTTCGGAGAGCATGCTAAGGTTGTTAAGAACGATCCTCGGCCGGAAGATGAAGGAGACCTTCTGCTTGTGCAAGATAGTGCCCAGGAGATTGAGGCGAGAAAAGAAATGTTTGCCAGAAAAGAGAACCTGGATGCAGCACTCAAGGCTTTACGAAGAGAGATGGATGAAACCTACGGAGGCGACGAACGACACTACAGCATTGCGATGCGTAAGGCGCTGGATCATCCGAGTCTCGGTCGTGGCGAGATGGAAAGCATGCTAGATTTGGCGGCGATGATGTTTGAGGAGGCTGGCGATTGGGTCATTACGCTCCCCTTACCAAAGGCCTGGAAGGTCGAGAGGCCTGTGCAGCAGCTCTCTAATCGCGTAAGTGCCACATTGTTTACAAGCAAGTCTGTGCTGGTGCTAACTTGAACAGTTGATCATGAAATTCAAAGCTCATTACAGGACGACACCCCGAGAGCCAATCGTACAAGCACCACCGCCTCCACCTCCCGCTCCGCCTGTCCCTATCGTCGAGCAGAAGCGGCCTGCACTTCTGCAGAAAACATCTTCTATCAAGATCAACACCCACAAGATAGCCACTGCCCAACGCCCAAGCGTCCCTCCACCTCAGCGACCCAGCGCCAGTGCCTCTCCAGTTGTTCAAAGCCCAAAGCCCACTCTACCAAAGCAAGAAAGAGACACCATTGTTGCATCACCAGGTCTGTCTCGACAAACAAGTGCTTCGTCTTCATCAGGATCCAAACCATCTTGGCCTCCTGAACCCTCATCTGCTTCCAGTAGCAAGCGCCCTCGACCTGAGAAGGATGAACAGCCTACTCCGGCACCCAAACGCGCAAAGGTCGATAAGCCATTCGATTCGGGTATCCCCAAGAAGAAGAGCAAGATCATCACCTTAAGGGTTGCTCCAAACCGCCTCGCTCCTTTACTGAAGAAAGAAAAGAAGCCAAATGGGAATGGCCGGGTATCTCTTCCCTCAGGGGCGCCAAAAGATGGCCCTGCCCCTTCTCTGAACTCAAAATCAGACTCCATCACGGCCAAGCCCGCCAGAAAGCCTCTTCCTGGAGACGCGGCGCGCAGGCCTCTGCCTGGAGGCCCGGCGTCATCGCCGCATCCTGCACCAGAGAGGAAGGTTTCGCTAAATATTCATTCAAACTCTACACCGAAGCCCAAGTCTGCGAGTCCTGCCACGAGCACACCCCCTCCTGCAGCAGCGCCTACTCAGCGGCCCAAGATCAAGCTTATTAGAAAGCCACAACCACCACCAGCCCCCTAAAAGCCGAAGCTGCAGGAGACATCATCCCGCTGGCTGATGCTAAAGCAGCCCGCCGATTGCAATAAGTTCAACCTAGTTTGCAGCCCGCCTACTGGCAAATAATATGCTGCCACCAAACTTGCTATCCTTCCGGTCTCTTGCTCGTCCCTCTGGGGACCTGGCAAGTAAGTGTGGCTAGTGACGAGGAACCATTAAACAACGTCAATGTAAATAGGAGCATAAGAATGCGATGTGAATTGAGCGCAAGATGCGACACGCGGGGTATGAGGAAAAGAATTTTTATCATTACGTTCCAACGCGAAGTCGTAGGATTTTACGGAAGCTGGTTTGTGGTGTTTCGCGCATTTGGTATAGGGGCAGAGGTCACTGAAAAACTGTATTTTCTGGCGTTGGGAGCGCAGCATAGTATGCGAAAGCCCTGATGAGTGAGAGGGATGCAATGAGATGTAATGAGTATAGAGGCAATTTTGGGGAGAATTCATCAAGATATCCAGTCAATACTAGTCATCCCCGTGAGGTTATGGCCACTTCATGCATGTCGAATATCACCTAAGGTATTGGTGAATAGAACTTGGGGGTGCCATCTTGGTTTCAGATTCAAATTGGGTATTAAGTAATGCAGTATGTTCATTTCGTCTTAACCAAGAGATACGCCGCGCCCCTCCCACTATGAGCAAACACCTGCCCAACTCTCGACTTATTTATCCATATCAAGGGCGTCAAACCACTGGAAGATATTCTATCCTTCAAGCTGGCTGCCACCTTCTTTTGCTTGGGCCTCGAGAAAAGCCTTTCTCAAGTTAAACCTCTGAAAGCCATGTTTATTAACAAGCCGGTTGTGAGCTCTCTGAGCGCGCTCCTGTTGAAGTTCTTCGCTATCGTCAGCGGGAGAACGGCGAAAGTCTACGCTCGAAGCAAAGTCCAAGTCCGCATCGTCACGGTCTGTCCAGATACCCTCGTGGTGAGAAGGCACATCGCGTCCTTCACTAAGATGCTTCATGACTAGAAGGGCCGATTTTCCAGGTGTAAGGGTGGTGCGTTTGAGGGCTTCCACGACAAATTGGCGAGGGTAGCCCATTGCTTCATAGCGATTTATCCAGTTCTGAATTTCTCGAAAATTAGACTTCTCTGAACTCTGAGGCTGGCTTGTCTTGGGAATAGCTCGGGAAGAGTTGAAAGAGACCGGAAGAGACCGTCGAGCTGTTCGGCTGCTTGGTTGTGGGTTCGGTTTCGCAGAGGAAACAGCTCGTCTGGGAGCGATTTGTTCTGTAAAGCTGCTGTCATGGCGTCGTCTCATGGGCTGGGCATGTGATTCTCGCTGTCTCTCACGAGAGGATTTCTGCTGGCGATGTTTATTCAGACGCAACGGTATTGGTGTAGTATCCAAAGCTGTATCATTTGGCAGTGAAACATCCACAGATTGGTGTCGGGCATCCTGCCTGAATGCTGGTCGCGTGCCGAGGTCTTGTGATTCCTCTTGCATTGGGGGAAGGGGTGGAAGGTGTTGCGAAGCTTCGCTTTCACCAATATAACCTAGCCATTGAGAGGTTCTTAGTGCACCAGGAGATGTTTCTTGGGCACGCTGTAGCTTGAGAGCTTCTTCGGCGTCCGGTGTAGATGGTATCTCTATGTCCTTACTGTAGCGTCTTTTCTTAAAGCGCTCCGGTGAGACGAAGGGAGGCTCACCAGCGGTTCGTTTCAAACCTGACGCGGCGACTGGGGGTGAGGATGGTACCTGGCTTTGCAGTAAACCGCGCTCTTGACCGTCCTTGAAGTCGATGCCCTGACTGGGGTCTATGTCAGGAGCTTGACCCTGTGACTCGGGGTCTTGTCCCTCGCTGTTTACTTCGAAGCTTTCCATTGTATCGAGGAAGTCCACGAGGTTCTCTTCATAGCAGAGATGTAACTCATTGACGGTGTGCTGATCTGGTTTAACGAAGCCAAGGTTTTCCGCGACTCTGTGCCAGTCGGTTAATTGGCTGTCCTGTGATACTGGCGCATCTCGGGTAGCTAGCATAAGATCGAACAACTCGATCTTCTTTCCATTGATGTTGAGACTTCTCTTGATGTCCCTCTCGGTGACTTTGATATACTCATCAAGATCTTGATACCAGTTGTACCTCAGAAGAGCAAGAGCTTCTTCTTCTTCTTCTTCTTCTTCTTCTTCTTCTTCTTGACGGTCTTCTATTGATTTCCGAGGTTTGTTAGCTTCTCTCGGGCCTTGCGATGGCACTGTCGTAGGTTGAGGTTGTGGTGCTTTGCGAATAGGGCCGGCGTCTACTTGTTTAGTCACGCGTTGTTCAGGGACCCTTTGAACAGCAGCCTTCTGTGGGACTCTGGCAATCGCATTGCGGTCTTCCGCAGTCTTTTCTGAGGTGTTCGCAACGGGACCGGCTTCTGCAGGCGCAGAGGCTGCCATACGCTCCAACTTTTTCCTATCCAGGAACTGCAGCTTTTTGATCCAGTGATCACGCCAGGATTGTGCAGTATGTCGAGGATTCTGCGCATGTGAGCTTAATTTGGATGGCCTGGTTTGCGAAACTTACAATCTTTTCGTACTCGTACCATATCTGGTTTCCTTTGTGTTGGGTTGGATGGTTTAGTGCCCACCTAGTAAGTTTCGCGTCGTCCTCAGCAGTAAACGGTGTCCGTGTTGACTTTTTGGCTTGATTGCTGCCCACAGGTCTTGGCTCGTCTGGATGGCGTCCTATTACGTATTTATCCTTAATTTGGATATACCCATTGTCCACCGAGTCCTTAATAAACTTCCATGAATAGGAGCCAGGGGGGGCATCTCTTTTTATGAGATGGTCCGCAATAAGCATATCAGCATGTTTTTCCAGCATCACGACCTTGCCGCCATTTTGCTATTTTAAAATCAGCGACAGCGCGTGAATGAGTTTGCAGGATCAACATACCGTGATAAGCTCTGTCCAATGTTTTCTGCTCGGTACTCGACATGACAGCCAAAACTTGAGATCCTTGAAGATGGTACCGCCCTCCGCACTTTCGACCCCATCGTATGTGATTCCCGGTGGCATTGTGATGAGTAGGCTTTCTCTGGGCTATGAAAGGGATAAGGCGCTGGTCACTGAGGTTGGGCTAGAGGTGCGCCAACGACTCTGCAGATGTCAATTTTGGCAGCGTGAATCAGCTTAAACCCTTTGAAAATTCGATAAACTCATCGCATGATGAGACGCGCCCTCAATGCGGCCAAAGTTTGGTTACCGCCCGCGGTCTTGATGTTCTCTGGGTGCAAGTCGCCCTGATGAAAGCCACGCGTTGAAAGGCATCGCGCGCTCACGTGCCAGTAGATATATTCAATTAAGCGCGTCTAAGGTTTGCCTAAGTGCATAAATATTGAAGCCACTGAAATATGGTTATATTTGCTATTCAACTATGTAGAGTTGCTAAAATAGCAATGCAACTCCTGCATTATGATCACTTTCTCTTGTATATGATAATTAATTGATCTGATCTATTCTTGGCTGCTGTTTTGTTCGAGAGACTTCTATCGTTCTACTCCATGCCTAGACCAGAAAGAGAACGACGTCACCTCTTATCGATAAGAGCTTCCCGGGCTATCCACGGTTATCGGTAGCTTTGACCTTGGTTGCCATGGTAGCAACGATGGAGTGTTTACTTCCAATCAGAACCGAGGCCGTGGGACGAGTGGCCGGGATTATTTGGGTCTAAGCTACAAGTTGCACGAATAACGCAAAATAGATCCATTCACTTAGCTACTTCAAGCTGGACCTTGCTTTCTTCCTTTTTCCTCCTCTTCCTCTCTCTCCTCTCATCCATCTCTTAAACATCAAGCTTACTACTACTAACCAAAGCAGGTTGTGTTTGTCTGTTCGTTCTTGTTTCTGCGTCCTTCATCGCATCGCATCTGATCTGCATTCACACTTTCACGGCCTAGCGAGAATTTACTTGTTTGCATGGGTTGAGTTTGCTTGTTCACCGTGAATAACTTCATCATGTCTTCCGAGGACAAGTACGAAACGCTGGAGAAGATTGGTGAGTCTATCTAGTTGTTAACAGCACTCGTCTCGATGCGCCGTGCTATCAATTGAGCGGCAACTCTAACTCACCGTCTTCTTCTAGGCCATGGCTCCTTTGGCATCATCCGCAAGGTCCGTCGCAGGACAGACGGCTTCATCATGTGCCGCAAAGAAATCTCATATCTACGCATGTCCCAGAAGGAGCGCGAACAACTCCACGCCGAGTTCCAGATTCTATCGCATCTGCGCCACCCAAACATTGTCGCCTATTACCACCGTGAGCACCTCAAAGTTAGCCAGGACTTGCATCTTTACATGGAGTACTGCGGGAATGGCGATCTCGGCCGCGTTATCAAGGACCTCGCGCTAAAGGGCCAGCGAGCTCAGGAAAGCTTCGTCTGGAGTATTTTCAGTCAGCTCGTCATGGCGCTTTACCGATGTCACTACGGTGTTGACCCTCCAGAGGTTGGCGCCAACGTGCTGGGGTTGACACAGGGAAACGCTGCTGGCGGGCCCAAGGTTCCTGCTGGAACAATGACTATTCTACACCGAGATTTGAAACCTGAGAATGGTGAGACCTCGACAGTGGATCCCTTTGTTTACGATATTCGAAACTAACTGTGTTTTAGTCTTCCTTGGCGAGGACAACTCTGTCAAGCTTGGAGACTTCGGTCTCTCCAAGATGATCAAGTCCCACGACTTCGCTTCTACCTATGTCGGTACCCCTTTCTACATGTCTCCCGAGATCTGTGCTGCGGAGAAGTACACATTAAAGTCAGATATCTGGTCTTTGGGCTGCATTATCTACGAACTCTGCGCACGCGAGCCACCCTTCAACGCAAAGACGCATTTCCAGCTTGTGCAGAAGATTAAGGAGGGCAAGTTCCCTGCTCTGCCCGACGTTTACTCTCCCGAGCTTTATCAGGTTATCAAGGACTGCCTCCGTGTGAACCCCGATCGAAGACCTGATACTTCTGAGCTCCTGAACCTGCCAGTGGTCAAGCTTATGAGGAAGGAGAAGGAGGTTGTCGACCTCAACAAATCTCTCCGTCTCAGAGAGGATGCTTTACGTAAGAAGGAAAGGGACCTCAATGAGAGACTTGCCAATATGGAGAGAGAAAAGGACGTTCTCCGAGACGAGCTGGACTCATCGCTACGGAGAGAGTGGGAGGTTAAAGCACGTCTCGAGATTGACCGTCTTGCCAACGCAGAGATTGAACAGCTCCAAAATCGCTTCGAAGCCGAGGTTCAAGCACGCGTCGAAGCTGAGCTGCAAAAGAAAACAGTAACATTTTCCGGCTCAAGACCTGAGAGTCGAGAGGATGAGTATGCCTCATCAATGGGCAAGTCGGATTATAAGTCCGACTATCCTCACTCTTCCATTGGTGGCAGCGAGGTCGAGTTCCCCTCCACAACAGATCTCACTGAGTACTCCATCGATAGCCCCGAGGCGCCTCGAGAGACTAAGAAGACAGCTCGCACGCCTTTCAGCCGTGCGCAGACCATGTTCGTGGGTAATCCCGCTGGTACACCGATGGATATCGAGATGAACTCACCAAGCCCTATCGCTATTGCATCGCTCTCTCTTTCTCCTCGTCGTAATGGCAACACCAAGGCTCCTACCACTGCCAATGCAAACATCTTTACCGCCAACGCCAATCGAAACTCCGCCGATTCCCGATGGGATCATCCTCGCGATACCTTGTCCGATTCTGAGGATGAAGACGTTGTCCCATCGCCGACACGAAACATCAAGTCTTCGAAGAACCCCTTCACCTCCAAGACACGACCTGTCCTCACTTCTCAGAAGTCGTGCCCCATGAACCGCCTCAAGACCCAACCATCAACCTCGGGCTTTGTGTCTAAGCAGATGCCTCCACCTGAGGCTCCGAGGTCGCCCACTCGCCGTCTGAGCAAGATTCCCTCAGCAGCAAACCTCCAGTCCGAGGCCAACAGCCAGGGCTTGACACGCGCCTCGTCACTCAACAACAAGAAGAACAGCAGCAGCACCGATGATGTTTTGGGCAAGGTTGCTGCTAAGAATAACATTCGAGGCCGAACCCTCGTCGAGCTTCAGCAGGCTCGCGCAGGCGGTCGTCCCATGAGCGCCATCGTGATGCCCAGCACAGGGGAGAACGTCAGCCCCAAGAGGGCATTCCGAGACCGTATCGGAATTGAGCGCAAGTCAAGTGGTGACGAGCCCGTCGCTGTCTGGGACCCGGAACGAGACGAGATGCCTAGTCCTTTCCTGGTCCGACAGCGACGGATCGCCCGGGTGTAGGCCGCCTCCGTGCTAGTCGCATGAAAAGAAGTAATGAAGAAAGTTGGTGTGCGGTTGTGGTTTTGTTTTTTATGCATTAGAGGCGAGCATGATGATATTGCTTCGGAGGGTCTACGTTACCCTAAAATACCTCTTTGTCTCTCGTTTTGATTCCCCCTTTCATTTGTCTTACCGCAAGCTGAGAGGGAAACGAGAGGCTTTCCCGATGGATATCCCCCTCACACGTGAGGGTTTGGAAATGATACATGGAAACACTTATGGGCGTTTTTGGCGCGAGCACAAGGATCATGGCATGCATGGAATGGAATGGGTTATTACATTTTAAATGCTCTGTTGGTGTGCTTGTTACTTTTAATGGATAAAGATTTTAGCATTGATTGTTGTTATGAGTTGAACGTCTAAACTACTTGCGAGGAATGGTGGGATTGGATCGAATTCGGTTGAGTTGGATTGGGCTGTTCTTGCGTATGTTCATTCTTAGACGTTGTAAAAAAGATAATGGCACACTCTTCTACATACATCTCCGACCTCTCAAGCCTCTTTCAATGGGGTAAATAGCATTGTTTGGACCCCAAATCTTCAAGGCCTTCTTCTCATAGGAACGCATCCGCACTTTAGAACTCGGTGAGCATCCAATGAAATGAGGAGCCGTTAAAGTGCAGCATTTTGCAGATAACCCTTGTCTATTCAAGACATACAACGTCATTGGACAATCATATCATCATAAGAATGGATATGTACCCAACTTACACCAACTCTTCTCCATCATGAACCCAACTTACAGCGTCCTCTCCCCTTCTCGCCTCATTTTTCAACGCCAATGAAAGAGCCAAACAGTTGATTTATGCTTTCAATCCAGGTCATAAATCATTTTTTTTTAATCCACCAGTCGAGTCCAGCCTTAATCTTTACACACACGTCAGCAACTATACTACAACCCTTTAGTGTTGGGCATCACTGCGTCTCCCCCATAAACGATGCTTCCACCCGCCTTGCATATGCATCCCAGAGCTGCACCCCGGAGCCAGTCGTGCAGGTAAGGCGTTCGACAATGTAAAAGCACGACTCGAAGTGGTCCATTAAAAAGCACGATGCGGTGAGAGCTCTCGTGATGCGTATCGCCATTGGCAGGGACATCCATACCTTTTGACATTAGCATCACATCATGAGAAAGCAATCTTCCAAAGATTACAAGAAACAAAGGTACATGTCGTAGTAAACGTTTGTTATGACAATACAATAATCAACAAGGGGTATTTTTCTCCAAGCACACGCTTCAACACCAAATTTATCTGAGTAAGGTAAGGAGTCCAAGCATCTGACACAAATGCCCGAGACACAAACATATATCCAACAATAGGCGCTATTCAACGCCAGAATAGCACCAAACTGAACCCAAGAAAAAGCAGATAGACAATAATAGCAACAAAAACATTAAAAATAGGCCAGGCCGTGAGGCCAATTCCATCTTGCGTAGACGTAGCGCAGCGTGTTGTAGCCGTGAGGCCCATCAATCTTCCAAAATTCCCACGTCCCAGGTTCCCTTCCTGACCTTTGATTCGTCATGGCTATAGACCGAGCCTGAGAGCAGAATGCATTTCGCGATGCAAGGAGCACGGCGGTCCTGTGTAACCCGCGCAGGACTTTGTCTCTTTTTCGAATCTTTTCTTCTTTTTTAGACTTTTGTTTTACTGTAACAATATTTTGTAAGTGAGTAATCTCCGGCCACACCTTCCCGCCATCTGGTAGGCGATCTGTTTAGTGCCGTGAACGATGAGAACTGCTGTGACGATGAGAGTGATGGCTGCGATGAGAGGAAGAATGGTGCGACGAAGAGTGTCGGTGTCGGCTCGAGCTACCACTACTCTCAAGATCCCGCTCCAGAGTTTCAACTCTTGACCGATAGCCCTTCACAATCTCCTTGATGTGGGCGATACGGTCGAAATCTACCTCGAGCTCATCCAGCTGCTGAAGAATCTCGGTATACCGAGCAATTTCTGCGTCGGCGCCTCCGATGATTCCATCAGCTTCGTCATATTGCAGTTGGGTAAATCGCTGCGCTTCATGACTCAGGTAATTAATCCGTTGTTCGATACTAGCCATAAGATGATCAAAGTAACGGCCTAAAGCAGAAAGTGAAGAGCTGTCGAGTAGTAGAAGGCCTTGGCTACTGGCGCGACTAGCGGCGCGCGAGCTGCTGGACCCCCCTCCCAGTGCCGCCTGCCCTTGGCGAAGCAGCTGGATCTCCTCGTTGGTGAGCCCTAGCTGGGTGTCCGGAACAGCCTGTGAGGACATGACGGGCGGCAGCTGGAGGGGCTGCTAGCTATGGCGTGGGGAGACCAGGTGAGTCGCAAAGTAGGCGGCTGCGGTTGAGATTTGGGGGGTCAAGTAAAGGTTTCGGTTTTTGGGATCGTCGCAGAAAAGCAAATGGGTTGAGGATGCGGTATGAGCCGAGCAGGTGGGCGAGGAGAGATTCGGTTTGTGTATAAGACCGCTGCCGCAACTCGTGACATGGGCTATGTGGGATGGGAAGAGACCGACGGGCCGATGGCCTGTTGACACGATTGAGTGAAGAACACAGCGTTGGTAATGACACCAATGGGCAAGATACCACGGCGCACAGAATCGACAATGATAGAGAGATATGCGAGGAGGATCGCAGCGACGGTAAGGGTGAGGATGATAGCGGATGCGACGATGCTAGAATGGGCGTGGGGTGTGCTGCGCAGAGCATCATGATATCGCGGCCAATACGATCATGAGCATCATCGGTGGTGTTAAGTCGGTTTTCAGTGGTTTCGGGGTGTCAGGTAGTTCGTCTGGAGGCTCCCAGACCTCAGAGCGCCCGGAGAGAAACGAGGAGAAGTAAGAGAGAGCGATCGAGGGAGTTGGGTCTCTTTTGGGGAATAGACGGAAGAGGTGTGATTGGAGAATCGGGGGAGGAACCCAAGAAGACGGAATTGGGCTTGAGGTGGAGGGTGGGGGAGATAGACTCGAAGCAACAAAGTACCGGTACGTATCGTTTCGTAGGTAAGGTCGGTCGGTCGAGTAAGGTATGGAGGATGGAAGGCCCTTTTCGGTGAAAGAGGCAGGGGTGATTTGACGAGGGGGTTTGCTTGATGATTGGGACCCAAAAGAATGATATTTTCTTTGGTGTGAGGATGTAGTGTGGTGCGGTCTGGTACTGCTGTAGAGCGTAGTTGATAGTATAGTAGTCAGACTGGACCAAGGATGATCATTAGCCTCTATCCTCGGCTGTATGAAAAGTAATTAATTAATTAGGTGATGGTGTTGAATAAGAGAAGAACTAACCTCCACTACCAAAGTTGTAGCGTGATATGGATGGATGAGATAAGATGGGGGGAGGGGAATGGCGGTTTGCAGCTGCGGTTGCACAATTTGGTTACAATTGCACGTGCAATTGTAATAGCAATCAATCAATTAATCCAGCCGCGGTCAAGGCGAGGGCGGGCAAGTAATACTTTATCACTTCATATAGTAATATTAAAGTTGATGCCCGATTGATTGATTGATTGATTAGTTGAATGCGCTGATAGACGACGGGAGGTAAGGTATGGCAAGGCAAGGCAGGTACCGACAGAGCGGTCACTGATGGAGCTGGGAGCTCTTACAGCCAGCCAGAGATAGCGCGCGCTAATTGGAGCTCCCTGTCATTAAACGACGATCTCAAGAGGTCCAAGAGTCGGCTTTTTTTGCTTCTTCTGCCTTGTCTCTTCTAATGAACCGGGGAACGACAGATGAGAAAGACACAAGGCAAACTAGCAAAGTAATTCCTGGTACCAACAGTGAAGTGAACTGGAGGGCCACTGCTGTTTGCTGTATCCGGGCCTGACAGGGTATCATTTAGGCGTGAACCAGGACCAACTCGGCGGCCATGATGCTGGGGGGCATAAAGGTCGGTGAGAAAGAAACCGAGAACCCACGGTGAAAGAGATCTCGATGGTTATTGATGGCGTCGTACTAGACGAGGAGAATATGAATCAAAGGGGGAGAAAAAGGAAAAAAGAAAGGAAAAGAGAGGAAAAGAAGGAAACAAGAGTTAAAAACAAAAAGAAAAGTGTGGCTTCTTTTATTGAGGTCGACTATGAACATGGAAGACGACAACTTCACTCAAATCAGGAGACAGATCATGATACAATACACGTCCACGGGCAAGATCAAACATACGACACCTTGATTCTAATTGCCTATTCCATGAGACGGAGATGAATGACCATGCCCGGGAACTCGGATCATGGGCCGTATTTCTCACTCGGTGAGACTCTCTATACTACTACCTAGGTAAGTTAACTAACTCACCTCGGTTCGGCTTCCATGTCGATACTAGACCCAGATACAACAAATATTAATGATTCCCATGTTGACTTTTCTTTTCCGTGCCTCTGCTGACCATGACCTACATACAAAGTAGGGTCTATCCCAGTCCCTGACCCATGCTCTCACCATCACCACCATGAGCCACATTTGGCGGAGGCAGCCACCGCAGGGATCAAAGCTGAGGAACCCCGAGCAAGACATGTACTCCATTGTATTTCATTGTCTGTAACATGTACAAGACACATGCTGTGATGGCAGGTCAGAGATAAAGTGCGTACATGAATTATCGTGACGATCCTCCGCCGACTATCAGCATACACACACACACACACCCTACATATCCCCAGGTACTGCCCAAATTGGTAGGTGTTAATGTCATGCGCACGTGTATCTCCCGTCCGATCAATGCACTCTCTGTTAGTTCGTTGTACTTACACCTCCAATGCTCGCGGATTCCTTCCACAACACCAAACCAAGAAGCGTATCAATCGCGATATCAGCCGACGCACGAGCCCAGCGCCTACTGACTCAGCCTGAAACCCTCCCTCATCACACAATAAGTTGACTCTTGCCCATGTCTCATATGTACTGTGAGTAAAGAAACACAATCAACTCACTAACTCCGGTCTGTCGATCCGGAAATCGGCAGCCATCTCCCCGAAACACAAACCCCCAATATCAATGGGTGATGACTTGTGGCGCGCGCCAGACGAAACACATCCCTGACACAGTACATCACATCACTACACAACACAACACAACACACTAAATGGATAAACTACGATAATCATTACCCGTTCGTTTGCTTGTCGAGTTCGTCTCAATACGTGTTGCAGTTCGTCTCGCTCTTTACACTGCAGATCCAGATGCATATTTTCTGCAGATGCGTGTCTGCATCATGCAACTACTGCTGACCTGCAGCACTATTGAGCCTCAACATGACGTCTATAACTATCAGCAGCTTCACTCACTCACCCACAGGCTCATCCATTTTCATCAACCTCGGAACATTGCCGTTTCTCTGCGCCTCCCCCGCCCACGCAACAACCTGAACTGCCGCATCTTGACCTCAGATGATACCCTTTTTTTTTTCTTCCCGGTCCAATTTGCCTGTTCTCTTTTTGCGTTGCATCGAGTGGCACGAGGACAGCCAAAGGATCGTGTCAAATGCAGCTTGCCGCTGCAAGTAATACCACCCTTGCTCGTGCTATCATATCTTGTGCGCCGACTTTAAGACTGGTCCTTGGTCGATCCAGCCACGAGCAAGCCATGCTGTGCTCCCTTGGTAGACCTTTTTCCTTCGTACTGGGCAATCATCCGGAGATCCTCTAAGGCGCCGTGCTGTGTAACAATCTGCACCCATCAAATTCGTTTGATGTTGGAGTCTTGCAAGGTTGTTCCATGCTCTTACATGAATTTAGAGCGCTGACAAAAACTGTAGTCTCTTTTGACCAATGTCACCTCCAATTTGACTGAGTTCATCAGAAAATGCTCGGAGTTGTATGTGCTGTTCCACGGGCGCAGTAAGTCAGATCTGTCTGAAGTCTTCCCCTTATATTCGCCACAACGTTTCTATAGTCACACAACAGGTCGTCTGATCAATATGGCAGGGTCAGAACAATGTTAGCATCCTTAAGAATCGCTAAATTGATTGTATGTACGTTGTCTTTGAATCCCAAAGACTGTATCCATTCAATATAAATCCCAGTACCTGCCATAGGAAGCTCAGATTTAGACCTTCAGTGCCTTTAACGACGTTGTTTTCTATGCACTTCTTCTTATTAGTTTAATTCGCATATCTTCATTTAAATCCCTAGGTCTTTTTCTTACTACCTAGGCATATTTGTCAGTGCAAGATTGAGATTTCCTGTTGCACTCAAGGATGCGATATTCGAACACAGGCTCATCGGGATTGTTGGGGGCAACATCCCTTTGTTTAAAGCGTTTCTCTTCCGTTAGCTATGTATATACCCGTAATAAAATGCTAAATCGTCTTATCAATCGCAATGTACTAGTCCAATCTCATCTTCAGTGAGGCCAATGTTGCTATCAAGCATTGACCTGACCACTGTTACAGTGCATGTGTATTTGACTTAAGTCACTTCACTATAGTGGAAACAGGATCGAGCAGATTTTATGTATCTCGGCGTCTAGAGTTCACATCGAACTATCAAGGGCGGGTGATGCATCAGTATCATAGATCCCCAACTCTCGCCTCAATACCAGGTAAAGCGGCACTGCATAGGATCCATTGCATATATCCCAAGTCTTTCAAGCACTGTTTCATGCGAGAATTACGACTTGTCTTCTGGTGATATTCTGTTTCATTAGCATAACACAAACCCCCTACTCCGTGGGATTGGTGAGGACGTCGTTCTACAGGGGACTCAAGTATTTGCGCAGAATATGCGATGCTCAGCATTTCTCCAGGACATTGGGGCTATTTACTTGACTCCTGAATGACATCATAATACGTAAGTTGTGATAGAGTTGATGTTAATCCTTGTGGAAGTCGGTCGTACTCTGTTGAGTTTCAGTGACAGGCTCTCACCAATACCAGTAACGACCCTCATGAAGAACCTCTACATTACTTAGGCTCCTCAATTTAATCGCCTTGTTTGTGTCTCTGTGGTTGATTGACAAGTATAATTCTGCACTTCCGATCACAAAGCTCAAGTCATGTCAGGCTGGGTGGCATTCAACAGAGATTCTTGGAAGCCTTAGCTATTCCCATCTCGGCGCATATAAGTCAGGCTATGATTTTCCTATACTTGATTAGTCTAACGAATACGATAACTACCGTCTCAGAACTTACTTATATCGAATTAATCACAGAGCGCTCGCGTATTGCCCGAGCCTTCTTAGGCTCTCGGGAGGGGGAGAGACTTTCTTTAGGGGTGTTTTGCAGAAGAGAACGAATGTATGCGACTCCAGGTCCATCTCGTACAGTCAAATAGTCTCCTTGGACAGAGTCTTGTACTTAGATGCAATACTTCTCAATTGAACCTTAGGGTCTTGTCTTTGCAACTCATCTCTATTTGCTGTCGTCCTCGTCTGACCAATTCCACAGGTGACATGATGACATTCGCAATTTACCATATGGCACATGAAGTTCTATGCTTAGAGAACTTGATAGAGTTAAGAGGAAGGTTATCGCATTGGGCATGTTTGACAGCTTTGGGGGCCTCGTCTGCTAGAAACTTTGAGTCGGTATCGTAGACTGCCTTGACTCTTGAGTAGGCAATGTTTCCTATTTCACAAATATTCTACGGCTCTGGGAAATAAACTCATAAGTTCCTATATCTCCTGGCTCTTATACTGTTTTGACGATGGTCCAGCATGTTGCAGGCTTAAACCAACTCAGGGGGGGTGGTCTGGAGACAACGAGCGAGGTGCCAGGAAGACTAAAGCCATTAATTCTAAGTATGTAGGTAGTCTAAATATCATGCTATAGCCATCTTGTTCTTTTCTGTTCTTCCTATATTGCGTTTCATATAGCACAAGTGTCCTGTTCTTTTCTGTGTCTCAACAATTGATGCACCGCTGTCACTCCGTCAATCCTCATGAGCTTTGACTGGTATATGTTACCATGAGTTATGTGTATCAACAGCTTCCCTCCCAGACAATATTTGCCTTTGAGCATTATTGTGTCCTTGACACATCTATCTGGTTCTCTACCACATAGGAGCTCAACTTTTGCAGTGGCTTGAGACTTACATGAACTGGCTTGGGGCACTCCCGTCTATGGCCAGACACGGTCGACATTTCCGCTATGTTTGACGTTCCATAGTCATATCTGGTTAATATTCATGTGAATGGGTCGAGAAACATGAATCGCTGTTCACTCTATGTTTGGAGCATCTCCGGACACTTCTTACCCGGGTGTCAGTATAGAATGTGTTCGTACGCGACATTCTCATCCGCAATAAGAAGTAAAGACCGTCAGGCCAGAATAATCTAGAACAAAGTCGACTGTCGCAGTCCAAAAATTCTTCGCCAAGGAAGTCAGTCATATTGTTCGCCCCTTTCGACGTCATTGTTTAGGGTAGCTCGAACCATCGGGGCGACAACTTTCAAGGCCATATTACCCGTTGGCTCATGTGGGGCTAGGGACCCAGGCGATCCAACCTAGCAAGCTAGGTTGGTCACAAAATGGCGGGACAGCCACAAAACCTCGGGACATCGACGATGCCCGATTTTAGCCGTGATTCGCCCCCTTTCCGATATTTTGATGTTCACAAGGCGTCCAAGATGATTTGTGAGGCAGGATCGGAAGAGAAAGTGATGCCTTTCGCGATGCCTAAGAGAATGACATTTCTGAAGACCAAGATTGAGCTATAG
>JABEEM010004509.1:0-27975 GCA_013363185.1 Fusarium secorum | reverse complement strand
AAGGGTTTCTCCTTGGTGTGGGAGCGTTCGTGTCGCTTGAGATGTTCCAATCGGGCGAACGAACGCTGGCAAGTGGTGCAGACGTGAGGACGTGGCTTGTCCGTCTTTGCGGGAGGGAAATTATTAGCAGGCGCTTTTGTGTTGACTGTGATAGTAGATGCTACGAGTGTTAGCATGTATAAATCGAAGTTTTGTATCCAAGGTCCTGTTGCGGCAACGGTATGGGTCGAGTCGAGCTCAGAAACACGAGGGGCAATGCCGGCGAAGGCGGGATAGCTCACCAGTATCGTCAGTGGTGGAGGGCGCGGCGGTGCCTGCAGCGGCGGTGGTTGTCGGTGCGGGAGCGGTCATGGCGAGATTGGGACGCGAGACTCTAATGCCAGAGTCGTTTATCACCATGGCAGGTCGGATCGTTCAGATTCGCATTCGCGAGGGTCGAAGGACAAAGATTTTGGACCTGTGGTACTCTGAGAAGCAGAAAGTGTTTCGTCGCGGGGCACAAGGTTGGGCGAGAATTGAGTGCGATAGGATGGATGGCGGGGAGGTTTCGGTGGGCGGCGGGCGCGGTTCGTCACTCTTTGGTGGGGGGAGGGAGATAAGTAAGGTAGGTAAATATAGAGAGAGGGAGAGATATGTTTAGATGGAATGAAATGAGCGTCCTATAAACGATGAGGGCATATTCTTCTGTTTGTATAGAGAGAAGAAAAAATGAAGCAATTCAGATTGTCGTTTAGAACATACAGGCGAAGCAGCAACTGCTTGAGGAAAGTGAAAGAGAAAGAGAGTTGGAGGCACTGGCGGCAAGTGCAGTGGAAGAAGGAAGGTTGGCGCCGAAAAAGGGCCCAAGCAAGGATACCTGAACCTGAGTTACCTGACGACGCAGGAGCAGCCCAGAGCAAGAGCACGGTGTTAGGGGCACTGTGCATGCTCTTGTTGAATCAGAATTGGCAAGGGACCTTGGACCTTTGGACCTTCCCTGTTCTTCTGCTCCTTGTGTTGCGTTTGCGTTGCCGTTATGGAGCGCTAAGGTAGGCTAGACTAGGTTCCCTGGGGCACATCAAGATCCCGTAGTTCGCTCGGAGTAAAAAGAAGAGAGACGAGACAGTCAGATTTGCAGATTGGATTGTATCAAGAGTGAGAGAGATTTCGAGCAGTAAGTTACAGAGAAAAAGCAAATGGTATGGTGATCAAGCAAACTTGGTCCTAAATAGACAGCTGCTTCAACCAACTCTTTCTCAAGTGGACGTGTCATGAAATCCGAATTTCACATCAACGCATCTCGGCTGAGACTGTAAAGAAGCTCTTCTATCCACCTCATCATCCTCCTTTCAACTCAACCAATTGCTCAAATGTTATAACTCGGATTCACGCCCGAAAGGCTGTCGCCAGTCGCCTCATCTGCGTCATCCTAAGACCTAGGTTCAGGCTGTATCGGCCATCGTCCAATGTGTTTACTTGCGCCAGTTGAGGCTCAGAGATGCTCCAATCGTGGATGGGTGGATACCTACGTGTATGACCTTAGTCGTCCTTCTTTTACCCTTCGTGCGTCTGCCTCGTGATGGTGGGATGGCTTTGATTTCACTCCTTATACGTCGTAGGCCTTGTTCGATAGGAAGCTTCCTCATTGACTCTATGACCGCCTTCTCAGACTCTATGCTCAAAACTCTGGTGACGAAAGGCACAGCAGCAACTCTATTCAGTGTAGATTTGTTACATCACGCGGCAAATGTGCTGTGAGTATGTACTTCCCGAGGCACGGCTAGATATGGAAGACTGGGCAAGCCGGTCAATTGACTGAATGGTCCGGCTTGCCAGGGTACCAGATATTCCAGGGTTTATTGTAGAGTTTACCACTTTCAGGTTCTACTTTTCAACTACTTTACTGTTGAGAACTTTCTATCTAGAAGTCATAACTCTTTCTGACGTGGAGCTCAGGAACCCTCACATTGCAAAGCATGAATAGGTACCCGAACTGCGCTGCCCAGCGCCTTGCCACGGCATTTGGCACTCTGCGCCAGTGTCCAAGGTACGTCTGCAAACTGCAATACAGTAGGTACACACAACAAGGTAGATGATGGCTGCGCCAGGGCTGAAAGTTCAACTGACCGAGTATGCACTGTGCATCCCCGGGCTGTAGGGACTGCATACGCATATTGGAGTTTGGAGTCGGGTGTACTCGAAATAGCTACTGGGGTGTGATGAATGACGATTATATTGCAGCATCCCGACTGCAGAACAACCAACGGCTGCATGTAACGTTCGAATTCAATTCATGCGCTGAATTGAAAAGGACTCGGAGGGAGAAGAAGGAACCGAAAGGACCCTTGAACGTTCTCCGGGCTGTTTTTGAGGTCTAAGATACGAGTGGCCACGGCTTTTTAGATCCATCGGTAGCTCGCTTTGACACTGGAGCCGTCACTAGCGTCATTGGCACGGCCTAACTTTGGTTCGAAACCTCCAAAAAAGATAATTAATATTCTCAAGGACCGTTTCCGGCCGATGCTTGCTTGTCCGTCTGTTTGTTATCTCTACCAACCTCGCTCTCTCCATAGTAACTATTGCTCGTATCCTGGCGCTTAATTCTGCTGGAACATGAAGATGAGCCAGGTCTAGAAACACCAGCGTAGGATTGGTCCAGCAGCTCCTAGTCGCTGTCTGTTCTGCAGAGCTCCCAATTGGGGAATCTCATTGTTTCTACAAGCCACGCCCAGAGGCAACAACATCATTCAGATATGGAGCTTCTGCTGGTGTTATTATTATGTATTCATTTCGCCCGATATGATGTTGGCGAGATAAATGACGTTCGACTAATCGCCTGTTCCACTTCTACGATGTTAAGCGCCCGCTGGTGTTGTCTTTGTTGATTGTTGAGATCCTGACTGATTTCATCTTTGTCTGCGGCTTTTATTAACCCGAAACTCCAGTAGAGCAACTCACGTCTAGGGATGATGGCATGGCGTCTTTGAGAGGACGCCTTCCGTGACGCTTGTCAGAGATAGTCTGCTCTTACACACGATGGAATGATCTCTCAGAGGCTGGCTCTGCTTATTCGACTCTTGGCTGCTCGGAGCCATAACGTGTTGGGCGAGTAAGGAGATTATGACCCAATCCTGCAGCGTGTCTCTCTATTTGATACGATTTCTTGTTTTACGTTTTATAATTGTCGTCGGCAATAAGTCCGGAAGTGAATCACAACCTCCGCTAAGTTGATACGTTAGCAAGCATGAGCATCAGATTGGAAGTTATTCGGTCGTAATCAGTCGATCAATTGCCTCTATTCTCAAGCTCCCAGCTGATTGGCCGCCCAAAGTCGTCGTACCGGGGTTTGGGCGGGTCCACCCCAATCAAATCGCCTGTGGCTCTTAGCGTCGATAGGTTCCTGGGTCTGTCTTCACTGTAGGGTCTGAGTATCTGCTACTGTGCGAAGGAGAATATCGCTCATGGCTCGGCCAACGGCTAACTAGACGAGGGCGAGACTGTTCTGTTGGCTTGACTCGACTTGGCTTGACTTTAGATGATGCGTTTTCAGAACGAAATGAACAACACAATAGAGTATCCGCATCTCGAGGTCATGTGTTCTGCCACAAGAAAATGTGCCGTTGTCAGAGCCAATTATAAGTCCAACGTGCGTTTCACGTACGTAGCTCGAGGTGAGGTGAGATGTGTCTGCGGCCAAGCCCTAGCTAGACTCTCTCTGCCTATCAGACAACAACAGCAAGACCCTCAATGATGATTGTCGCTTCTACGGAACTTTCTTTTTTTTTTTTCCTGGTGACAACCAAGTGTCATTTGGCATTTGACCGATCGGCCTGTTCAGCCTCATCAATGTTCTTCGTTCCGTCCAGAACATTTGCCACTCTGACCCTAGAACTTCTAGAGAATTGCCTTGTCTTGTCGTGTCCTGTACGACTGGTGGTTTGGTCGTACAGAGGAGCAATTACCACCGAGAAGACGTTGTCGTGATCCACGAGCCCACTGTCCAGTCTGTTTCAAAAAGACCATGACCGCAATGCAATTCTCCCATCACGGCAGAGCGTCCCTTACATTGGACAATCCAATTATTAGTAATACCTCGAGTTGTTCGAGACCTGATGAAGGCAGTCAGAGTCAGAATCAATCTTCAAAAGGGCCGTGCGCGGACCCTTGACCCTTACTGTCTCTGGTAGATACCTCGTTGGGGCATGGGGCCGCACGTTGTTGTGTCACACATGCAGTCCAAGGTCCAAGGTCCGTGGATAAGGTATCTTTTCTCAGTGTTGGATATTACCAGCAAACCATCGAGAGGGATGCCACACTCAACTGTTGACCTGCCTGGCCCTGAGTGAGTTGAGTTGTTCTCTCCCACAAACTGCCGGGGATGGTCTCATCCGATGAGACGTCAAGAAAATGGGCCAGGCCAGACCAGAACGAGATGCCTCGATGCTTGCTACGCCCCGATCCACCTGCACGCAAGCCAAAGGGACCAGGTCTTGGTTCTGCATCAGACAAGCTCCAGCGAATCCAATCACTGCGTTTGTCCAGGGGTTTTGCTGTACTGTAGCTAGGGTCACTGCCAACCCTCCACCCAGCGCAGCTTACAAGATCCATCCTATCCTGGGGGTGATGAGGCTGCCTTACCAGACTCGACTGTACCTACCTATGTATGTACCGTACGTATCTCTGCTACGTACTGGCTGTTCTAGTGCTGAAGCGAGTAGCGGATACAGTGATAGATAGACTGGCACTGCCGTCGACGGACCCTCAAGCGGTGCCAGACTATCCGAATCTTGTCTCGCAGCCCGAAACGGCGAATAATTCTCGCTCACCGCCAGATTGGATTGACAGCTTGAGTTTGGTGAAATGATGAGCGTCCATCCATCAAACGCCCGCCGCGGCAGAGAGACAAGCCATGCCCTGAGACGGGCTGCTAGCATCCATCGTTAGACGGGCTCTGGGTCTTGTTCTGGCGCAGAGCACGAATGGGGTTTCAATTGCAGAGAGCCCTTGATCCCTGCCCAACACACCACGAACCATGTCGCTACTGCAGTCACAGGACCATCTTGCCACGCCGAACACAAGGAATGTGTGGCCTCCCATGCTCAACGGTATCGTTACCACACGGCTTTCAAGTCGCGCCAGATTCGAATGCTTCGCTCCAATTGATCAGCTAGTTCACCGAGGATCCAGGAACACGACCATTTTGGACGCCTGCGAATTTCTCTGCATTAGCCACGGACGTCGGGCACATGTATGTCTGCGGTGATCTTCTAGATAAGCACCAACATCGCTGACCAGACACCTTCTCTCTACTTGTGTACAGTACGTGAGCACAGTAGCAAAAGGGAACATTTTAAGTCATGCAGTTCATAAATTCTCAGCCTCTTAATTCAACCAACTCTCGGTGGATATGCTTGGTCCAAGCATGTCTCTAAAACATCCAATTTCTTCTCTTCACATGCTGGCTGGTTTGGATTAGCACTTCGCAATCACGAGGTTATCAGCTTGGCGGGTTGCGCCATAAGCACTTGAGGTGTCAACGGCTAGCGGTTAGGTTGACTCTGAGGCTCTTTCACATTGAGTGAGATGAGATTCTCAGATGAAACGTCATGTCATCCACGCACTCCCAGAGCTTCTCCAACTCGCTATCTCTAGCCTGGTCTGCTTTGACTTGGTCTTTGCTCTGAGCACAGGCTCCCAGAGTGATCCTTGCCCCTGACCCAAGTCTACCCGCTGCACAGCCCCCCGAGATGTGCCAAGCATCACGGTGGGACTTGAGTGATCCTAAATCCCCAGGCTGCACGAATGCAGAATGCAGAATTCAGCATCTGATATGTGGTGCTGGTGCCTTGGACTCGAGTCCACAGCTGAGACTCCGTCCAAGGTCCCACATCGGCTGCTACAGAGCCTTTATTGACGATGCCATTGCTCTTCTTTAATGTCTCGAGAGTTTCTTCCCCTCGACGCGGCGTACTAGCTAGCAACTTGAAGTGGAATCGGGCTAATCGGAAGAAATGTCAATGCATTACAGATGCAGATATGGTCCACTATCGAGCCAAGAACGTACAGCAAGTACTTGGCAAATGAGGGCTGGATGCTGCAAATTGTAACCCTCTGTAGCATGGGAACCACCACGTACATACGTTAAGAGCTATCGATAATCTAGTATTAGCAACGCAGCATCGAACCAGTGAGGGATGATACCCCATTGCTGGGCTTGGAGTATTTGGTCCCAACAGCTCAGTCTCTCCAAAGGGTCTCTAATCCATGATGGTCGGGGACTTTTTCTTGATTGAAACAGGATTTAGAATCTGAATCAGCCCTAAAGATTTGGAGAAGGGACTGGGCACGCAGTGGTTCCCTTTCTCTTGTCGTCACCATACAGCATAAACGAGCCAGACACAAACAGACAAGGCCACACTGGACAGGCCTTGATCGAGGAATCCTACAACCCCAGAATCCTACCTCCAGAAAGAGGCATATCTCCATTCGATCCAAGGGTTAAGGAGGTCAGGTGCAGCCGTGGCCCACAGCTAGAGGCTCCTGCAACCCATTCGGGATTGGGATTGGGTGCTTGTCATTTCGAGGTCTCGAGTCCAAATGAGCGATGTTGGTCGTTCAAGGTACAAGTCTGGGCCAAGTTGAATCACCATGACGCTATTTCAAGGGGCCAAATAGCCAAGGAATGCCGCTATGGTGACGCTGAGCCGTGTTCTGACGCTTTGTGCTGAAATTGATATCACCTCTCTGGGAGACAAGGAACAAGTTCATCATCTTGCTTCAGAGATCGAATCGAAAAATTTGACAACGAAGAAGATCTGCCACACCACGCGCTTATGCGTGTGAGACCAGCTTCTAAGTTCTGGGATTGACCAACGAAGCCGCGGGCTACCCAATATTAGGCACATTGACCAATTCTTCCACGTTTTTAACCTCCCTTCAACGAACGCCCTGAGTCTTGGTCTAGCTCCAACCCCTGCACGCCACTTTGTTCAACTTTTTCCGTACTCGCCAGTCGGACAATTGAGCCATTAGAACCAAGACATCGCCTATTGGGCCAAGTCATCTGAGATTTCAGCTCTGCAATTTCGCACAGTACTCGCTGGTGGTCTCTTCCCCCAGTCACCGTGCTCTCTAGTTACCCCAAATTCTGTTTAGCGGAGCCAAGCCCGGATCCCCCCAGGCTCTCTCCGTTGATGGATACGTACGGAGAAGAAGAATCTGGGGCCGGCCCCCGGACGTTGCGTTAGTTGGCAGGGTCCCTTGTAGTTGACGGCACACACACCATCTTCCAGCATCCCATCCCTGACTTCCCCAGATTTTGCTGTCTGCGGCGGCGTCAGGCATGACAAGAGCTGGAAAAGAAATGAGATGAAGAACCCGAGATCAAATGGCTGATCTTGCAAGAAAGTGAAACTAACAAGCAGCACCTCCCTCAGCGCTCGCCAACGCCCGCCTTGACGCGTCCTCGGATGCTGCGGTTCTCTCGAGGCTGTCACGTCCTTTGCCTGTCCCTGGAAGAACGACTAAGATTCGAGGCCACGAACCATAAGCTCTAGAGGTTACGCATGCAACCTCTTCATTGGCGACTAGACCTGAAGTCTTGGTGCTGCGAGGGTCCCGGTCGGATCACCAACTAATTGGAGTGCGTGCTACTGTACGTTGGCTCTTGTGCAAGTTAGTTAGCAGCCATTACTCAGAGCTGACGGATAATCCCATTTGCTTGTTATTGCCGTAATTGAGGCTCAGGAGGTCTCCGGAGCCACACTGAGCTAGCGTTGTAGCTAATCGAAAAGCAGAACAACTTGGGTTGTAAGAAGGCGCCTCGTTGGCGATCTGAGGATACCGGTGGATACCGATTGCCCCGTACTTGTCCGAAGAATATAGGCGAAGCTTTGATGTTAGCATTCTAGAGATCCAGAAGCTGACTTGATTCTTCCTTGTGGCGAGGAATACCTCGAACTGGTTTAGAGAAGTTCACAGACAGTGTCTACGCTAAACACTCAGCCTAACGAGTGCCATGCGGTCGGTAAGCTAATAACATTTCGATGGTAATAGTGCCTGTTGAAGAGCAGAGCCAACGAGTTGCAAAGATTGTCGGATTGGATGGAGCGAGGCATAGTCTGATTCAGTTTAGCTACATCATGGGAGTCCTCCCAAGTCATGGAATCGAAGCACCATTCAAGAACTTTGTTTGGTGCTGTACATCCGCCCGTACAAGGACCTCGGGAAGACGCAGGGGCTGGCACACACATGAGATATTTTGAGTTTGCCCACGAACGGCGGGCCTATGGCGTTTTCCTGACCAGGAAGTTGGATGGTGATCCAATTCAAGTCCCTGTGAGTTATTTTTACGGACTCGATGACCCTGTAATTCAAGGGGTATCTTGACCTTTGCGCCGCGGCGGATATCTATCTGTGAGAGAAGTCAAGATCACTTTTGGATCTATCACGAATAGTTTAACCATAGTACGGCTCGTTCGTTAGCTCAGCACAGACAAATCAGCCAAGTCTGGGGTTAGGCCCGCCAGCGGAAAGGTTCCGTAGAGTGGTTAGAATCGGCGGTTGGAGGGTATCGTGGCCGAAGACCACCTCAGCCATGTGGCCAAAGATGTAATCCAATGATACCTCAGCATCTGGAATTGCATGGTTAATCTTCGGCCGGAAGACAATCATGCAGCGAGAATCTTATCACATTCGACAATGCAATATACATAATGTTATGTTTCATCTGCCTACGTACATACTGTACGTAATGTTACAGCCAGCAAGCAATCAACTAACTTGGCTTGCGCACCGGTATATCCCAGGGAGCGGCTATGCATTCCTCTCTCGTTGAACTGGTCCCACTGCTCGTTCTGCAGGTCATCATCACATCAACTGATTTGTTGGCTGTTTGTTCAGTTCAGTGGCGATGGTGGCGCTCACGAAGTTGACTAACTAGAATAACAAGAAAAGCAGTAAAAAAAACTTGGTTCCAAGCGTGCGAATGCCCAAACTCGGATAAAGTCCTTTGGCTCATAGAGATCTACGGCCTACGTCGAGATGATCAGCAGGGTCCTGAACAACTCTGAGCGAATCACGTCTTGTTTAATACCTTTTTTTCTACTGTTTCCTTTGGGGGTGGATATCGCTATGTCTTTTTGGGTGGCATAGAACAAACAATTACATTAGCGGTTTAGAGGGAACATCTCACAATTGCCGCAGCATCGGTCGGAGCTTTTTCGCTTTTTGCCTTTGATGCTAGTTTCTTGTTTTGGTTGCTTAATAATTTCTGTTAACGATGATCTGCGATGCGACTTGACGTACGTGACGATGTTGGGGGTTGCAATGAACTGGTTGTCTACGCACGGGAAGCAGACCGGCAATTGTGTCTATTTGCCTCTTGAGAGAGAGCAGGCGTTTATGCTTAGACTGGAGCTCATGTTTCAATGAACTATTCTCAGCCATTCATGAACTCGTCGGTGGTTACACAGAGACTCGTTGTAGAATTAATCGCTCAATCATGACCGGTCATCGGCCATACACGTTTGAGAACCGGACTCTATTCTTGCTACCGTTGTCGATAGCCCACTTTCACGGTGGGATCTAGAACTCGGCTGCGATGAGAAGGGACCACTAGAATCCGCACGAGTGCGTTGTTAGTCGACGAGTACGCGCAGGAGTGGGACTGGACAAGAGAGGACAGACAAGGCAACAGAATTAGGATGTATAGTCGGTACGATAAGGTATAATGCGCATGCGATACGATACGATACTGTACATACGGTACGGTACGGCATGGTACGGTAGCTTCAGCCGAACCTCTCTCGGACTAATCATCCGGTGAGTCACAATCTCTATTGCCTATGCCTATTATCGGATGGGAACCTGTCATGCCTTGGATCGGTTGCTGTGATGCTGTTAACGTCCATGGAATCGGCTATGCACGTCAACGACCGCGGATTTTGAGTAGTAATAGCGTGGGGGTTCAAGTAAGCAATGTGATCAATTAACAAGAGGTAAACATGGCAGCAAATGTTGAGATGAACAGGTCAGTCAATCAATAATTGTTTGGTTAAGCGCCAATTGCCGTCCTTCTCAAGCTATATCCAGTAGATTACGCTGATGGTGGGGGACCGAGAAACGGACACCCCTCCAGTTCGACACCGTCTCAAGTCAAAAGACTGACGGTTGAACCTCCACTAAAAGTTTCACGTCGTCTACATCTCTAAATACAGCTACTGAATAGCTTCAGTTTATATCTCACTTATGGCCTGCAATTGCCCAGCCTTGTCCCTCGTCATCAGTCAAGATTAGGGTTAGCTGAGCCATGTGCTGTACAGCTATTGGCGGTAAAAGGTATACGTCATAGGCCTGTTCCAAGGCCAAGATGATGGTAAATCAGGCTGAGAGGACAAAGAATAGAGTTAAATTTTCAATCGTCCTTTTGTTTCTTTATGATTAGACTTTCTGGAACAACACTTGTGATTTGTATCGTTTGCCTTTTTGCCTCGTGTCTAAATAGCTTCAAGGCGGCGGGCTACTTGTTCTTGTGACACCACTTACACGACCCATACCGTACCACCACTTCACGTCTCACAACCATGAAGAGCCTCTTATTTCCTCTTACCGCCCTCCTCATCGGCTCAAGTCTCGCTGCGGATGTCACAATCACAGCTCCAGTATCCATCCCTTCCAATGAGCCTGAATACAAGGAAGGCAAATCCTTCACATCAGCCGTCCTCAACAGCACCAACTTCTATCGCGAGGAACACAACGCAACAGCACTAAAATGGAACAAAACACTAGAGGAGTTCGCAGCAGACTACCTCGATGACAATGATGACTGCGACTTTGAGCACTCTGGTGGGCCCTATGGTGAGAACCTGGCTATAGGTTATCCCAATGTTACTGCGAGCATCGAAGCTTGGGGTGATGAGCGGGATGAGTACAATTTCGACAAGGCCAAGTTTAGTAAGAAGACGGGACACTTCACGCAGCTTGTGTGGAAGGATACTACGACTGTTGGATGCGGAAGGAAGCTTTGCGGCGAACGAGGCTGGTTTCTCGTTTGTGAATACTGGCCCAGGGGTAATGTCGAGGGCCAGTTCAAGGAAGAGGTTTCAAAAGAGGAGGGCGGTGCATTCAGTACAAGACCTGGTCTTGGGCTCGCTCTGGCTTTGTTTATTGGGTACATGCTTGTTGTCGTATAGACATGTCATGTTGAATTTCCAGCATTGGATAGGCGTATGAGATACTGATGAATGACGGGGCTCATGCCGGGCATGAGCTATGTTGGCTACTTTACTACAATTCTCTTATAGAGTGATATAGTTTCTGATCTTATATATACCATCTCGTTCTATACACTTTTGGCTGCTAATAGTGTCTTGTTCTATTCATGATGTTCTTTCCGTCATCAGTACACGATAAAAATGTGATTTGATGGTGTACCAAAATCTATCAAGATGCTTTCTTTCTCTACAGGAGATATATGTTTGCTTGATATCTTGCTCATAGGTTCTAGGACCCGTTTTTATTACATGAAAGAAGCCCTACGACATGACCACATTGCCTCGAGCAAGCGGCTCGTTTATCATAGGTGGACAATGGATAGTCATATTGGGTTACTTCATTGCTGACTTGCCTGTCTGCGGATTGCATTTGTCGATACTAATCTCTTACAGCTCCTTATAGTTATCAAAATGATTTGTGAAACAAGGTAATATCCCTCTTATCGAACGACGATGGGCAGATCGTTGTAGGTAAGGGCATCACAGCATTCTCGTATCTTCTCTTATGATACCTGGAGGTTTGGTTCCTGGCGATCTGCCTTGCAGGTTCTGGTAGCCATCGTATCTGTTTGGAAGAGTCTCAACTTCAGCTTTGACGGTAATCACATTCTCACAGAGCCTGACTTGTCTGCTCCACCTGTTGCTTAAAACTTCGGATTCGAATTCATCAAATGTGTTTCGCAGAGCTTTACTAATACCACCGCTTTTGTAACCGCACGCTATCATGCCTAGTTATGTCCTCTCTCTCCCGTTCGACTTTGCAACCTCCCCTTCCAAGTATAAAGAGTGATCAACTCTATCGATAGTTTTCTAGAAATTGGGGGTTCAATATGACTGCCTGGACTTTTGGCCGGCAATCCTTTCTGGAGATACTTTTTCGTACACGACCAAAGGCTAGAACCTCCCATGGCCATACAAGTTTTATGCCTGGAGCCATGATACATACTCCATGGCAGGAGATAGATGGAGATATAGGGGCGGCCCACGCAAGCTATGCTTGGGTCGAGATATCGTACGGTGCCCTTGCCAACATTTCCTGACATGTGCTGAACAAGGCTGGCAGGCGCCGTTCGGCTTTGATGAGTCGCAAAGGTTTTTTGTGTTCGTCTTGGTGGTGCTTGTTGAATCTTTGCCAAGACGTTGGGCTGTAGAGGGTGATGATTTCAGCGTGTAGTTCGCGTGGGAGTCGAAAGAAGAGAGATTGACTCTGTTCATCTCTGGGCTTTGCAAAGTGGAAGTTCATGATTGGCTATTGGATACCAGATAGTGAGTGGCGAAACGATACAGCGGATTTGAAAGAATGACAGAGATGATGATGAGAATTTTGGTATCGAATGTCTTGTTGTTGGTTTGTAGGTTGAGGTCGGGCCAGCAGAGACCGAGATAGTGCTCGTCGATACTAAGGTAAAGCATCGCTCTTTCTCCCCTCCTGCTCAAACTGCATGCGCTGCAATCTTCAAGAGGTGTAATATAGACACCGTATACTTTGGCAGGTATTATAGGCCAGACAGTCCGTCACTGCCTAACCTAAGTGACCGACTTCTTTCTGTAACGGGCTTGCCTCTTCTGTTCCATCCATGGATGGATGATATATCAACCAAGTGTTAGGTATATGGGCAGCTGGCAACCTTTTCATCTTTCCAATGGCCATGCGAGAGATAACAAGATTGTTTGGGGTGTTTCTTATGAAATAGTAGTTCAATGGCCTATCCTTTACTTACGATCTAACTCTGTGTACGTCGTGATCTGTTTGCAAGTTCTTTCATCTAGCAGAGGTGATAATCATATACAGAACTAAATACACTAATACTTAAGAGCAATGTCAGTTTAATGAATAGGTACCCAGTATCCTCTTGAAATCTATTCCTATTCCCTCAGTCATTGTGGCATGTGTTTGTGATGTAAGAGGCGACACAAAAAAAGCGTGAGTAGAAAACCAATCCCTATTTAAGCTCAACAAAACACATACTAGAAATATTGATTTTGGTATTTCTCAACACAAGACAAAAGTTATCTGCAGGATATGAATGATCCATTATCCTCAGTAGACTCGTGGCATGGCCAGATTGCAAATCTCCCTGTGTGTTGACCTACCCGGGAGTTTCATTGATATCTCGGATAAACATTACCCCACCTCCGCCGAGATTTTGGGTTGGTGTTTAGAGCTTCCACTTCGATCTTGCGACAGCAGAATCGCGGTGATCAAACAATCGGACCTCTCTACCTCCCATTCCAACCTCGATCCTCGGCGTAAGAGCACCCTCAACCAGTTTCTCGATACTTTGCGCTACTCCTCACAAAATGACTGGTCGTGGTGGTGGCGGTGGTCGCCGTCTTATGCTGCCTCCCATGTAAGCCTCGAGCTCCCCTCTGCGACGCGATCGCATGGTTCCTGGATGTTTGAAGCATTGTTCTAACTGCTCTATAGCAAGTATATCTTCGAGCTTCTCCGAGAAGTAAGTCTTGTCTCTACGCGCGCTTCCGATCGCTTTTACGCCTGACCGCTGGATGGACCTCGAAAACACAAATTGCACCGATTCTGCGCCCGACGATGTCGAGATTGCAAAAGCCGAACACCCTTGATGTCCTTTATGTGATGGTTATTGCTATATTGTTTCTTGGGACTGCTGTGGTTGAATCGGGTTGGCTGTCGGGCGCGACAGTCTCGAAGCCTCGTGAACAGACTGGAGACAACAATGGCACCCCATTTCCCCACAAGGAACCGAGGATCGGGATAATTTTGTGTTTCGAGGTCCGCGACGGCGAGCTGAAAGAAGTCAGAAAGATCTTTGGACTTTGCTAACAACCGCAGCACGCCACAGTCAGCATCTGGCTGTACGAGCAGCTCTCCATCCGTATTGAGGGCAAGATCCGAGTCAGTACATGTCGAATTGTTCTGAGGAATGACTACTGACCATCGATAGGGATTCGACGAGTTCATGAACCTAGTCATCGATGAAGCTGTGGAGGTCAAGCAGGTCACTAAGACCAACGAGAAGGAGACCAGGAGACCTCTTGGTACGTCCCTTAAATCTGCCGATTTTGAAGCCAACTAACAACTCCCAGGTCAAATCATGTTGAAGGGAGACAACGTCTCATTAATTCAAAACGTCTCGAAATGAGCAGCCTTGTAATGGAACCTGGACTTGGAGTCGGTGGAAACAAGAACGAATACCCAAACCCGCCTGGCCGAATTGATGGCCAACGAGGCACTTTCTAGTCATGGCACTCAGTATCTCTTGAGTATGTCACTGCAAATGGGTTGAATGGCGCGGAGAAAGAAGACTTGGCCTGACCATAAAATTGTGTGTCTTGCAAAAAAAGACAACTTGTGGACCAATAAACACTATACGCGTTTCATCTTTTCGTTGTGCTAAACCTGGTGCTTTGTAAGGTACTCAAACCTCTTGAACGATGCCAAGGATCCTTAGGATTCCTGGATGGAGTCATCATGGATATCATCTGGTGAACGATGCTGACTGCACAGGTTGACACCCCTTGTTAATGGCACTTCTTATTTCTCATAGATATTGAAGCCTAGCGGACTTGGTTATGATACAGGTTCGATATGTCTACATTCCAAAGGATCCAACAGTCCTCCAGCTTGGACCTATGCGAGCTGGTAAAACCACACCACTTGACAAAATTACGCTGCTTCGAGCTGTTAACAGTTCATATTAGAGCCTGATGAATTTCTCACAGTTTCATCAGTCATAATAAGAACTCTTAACTCATACGTGCGTCGATGACTGCAATATCCTGACAACTGCGAAAGGTGGCTGCTTATCCATCGGAGCACCTCAAACGCGATATATGTCTCCATCACCAGCCCTGTCACAATTACGATCTCCCACTGGCAATTTCCAAACTCGTCCTTCCCTTGCCCCCCACGGTACGAAGAAGGTGTTGGTTGTAGCCTCTCCTCTTTGACACTCTCACCTCATGCAAACATGGATCAGTTATCACACTGTTGGTTCCAAATGAAGATGATGGTGTTAGAGTCATGCAACAGTCCAACGGTATCAGCCGTCATCCTTGTTTGGAGAGAGGTAATTTGCGCAGCTTCAGCTTCCCCGCCATTGTCGCATGATGCGAAGCCAATAGGATATCGGCTCTAGTGTAAGTGTCAGTTGCGCTGCATAACAGTTTCGCAAAGTGTGACCAACTGCAAAGAGGCGAGGCTTGGGAGCTGGCACACTACATGTCAAAGGCTGTGGCCTCGGACCCCAATGGAAGGATTCTGGGCGTTTTCAGTTGATGGATGCTCAATCGTGATCTGCCTGACCCGGGCCGCCTTTGTTTCATTAACTTATACCTAGTACAACAGATTCACCGAGTCCATGCAGTTAATTGTGGTCTCCGCTTGCTACCAAGACCTACTGCCCAGCAATGAACCTTTCAAGCCAACCCAGTGCAACGTCTCACAAATGAATGTCACCAAAGCTACACTGGCGAGTTTATGACTTGGTGCAAAACACACCGCACACCGATCAAGAAAGACGGTAACGCTGTTTATTGGACTAGCCATTCAGTTACATTGACCTCAAACTTTGGCAGAGGAAGGTAGTCTAGAAGAAGCCGAAGCTCCTCATCATGATCAGATGAGGCTTGTCTAGACCATATTCTATGCCTCAGTAAGCGCCCTTCCCCTCATATCGTCTTCCAGATCGTGGCCAGGGGAGTCTGGACCCTGGATATCAGGTTTATGTGTAACTGCCTCTTGGACATCTTCGCGGGGTCCGCGACAAGCGATCTTTATTACAATGTGATGCCATGTTCATGTGAGATTGGATTAATTCTCATAAATCAGGAGAAATCCCATTGAGCCCATTTTATCAGGGTACTGTTTTTAAGGGCTATAGAAGAGCTTGTTGCAGATGATTGACGTCTGTGGAATTCCTTAACAATATGCACCCCGGATTTTCTTCCCCGCATCTACAGTGGGGAGTGGATCCCAACTTGGGAAGCCCTTACTCTGAAAGCAATATTGGATAGATGTTGGGTTATGCGGCACATTGTTGTTGATAAATTGTTCTAGGATTAAAGCAAGCACATCTGATAGTCTTGGTATCGTGTTGAGATGTGCGATTGTTGCCGTGAGTCAGCCTCGCACCCGTAACTCAGCACGGTTGGGGTATAAGATCGAGTTAAGATAATGAAAGCGCGGTGAACTGGGAAACCGACTACCTGGAAAGGACAATGTCTTGGAGGCTGATATTCGATCTCTACGTGGTCTAGCTAATGTACCCGCCTCGATTAAGTGTATGCTGGTCTCATGATCGTCTGAACTTGGCTTGAGTTGGGCTGACCATAGGCTTGCAATCGTTCAAACATTTACGGAAGCATCTGATTTGGCATTACTCGGTCAAGCTTTCCACAAACTGTGGGTGGATATCTCCAGTCTTATGCATGCATAGGTCTCCTAAGGGCATGCTGAAAGGCTGATAGGGCTCTCTGCTCATGGCTCATATTGATGAAAATGAAGCTGACTTGCCAGACCTCTTGTACATGAGGCATAGCAAAGACAAGGCCCTGTCCTTCGCCTGATGTACTGCATTAGGAAGTGTTGAGTTAGTGTCATATATTGCACTCCTTGTGTCATTAGTTTTCAAGACCTCTGGCATCGAAGTTGAAGTTGAAGTTGGTGAGGCTCTACAGGCCTATCCTTAACAGTGGATCGCCGCGCTAACTTGACCACTATAGCGGAAATCCTCGGCTGAAGCACCATAACTTGAACAAAGTCCAGGACTGTCGCCCAAGATCTGTAATAACCTAGGGCCTGGGCTACACGATAGGCGAGCGGGCGTGGAGACTCTGGCAACCTTGAACGAGGAGTCGGGGAACCGGTGTGTGGAGCGTAGCACTCTGGACTTTTGTTTAGGAGCCTGGAGGGTTAAGGATGCATGATGTTGCAAGCAAATGTTTTAGCGATGGAAAGCAAGAGGAGGACCAGAGTTCCATTTTTTGCTGGGATCGAAGAAAAAGTTGATCCCTGTTTGGTTGGTGCTTATCGAATGTTTAGGTCATACCAGGGTTGCTAAAAGACTTGAGCGATTGGCTGTTGAGGCGCACGCGACATGCAAAAGCGAATCCCCTTGCGGATGGTTATGGACAGGGAGTCTAGAGGTTGGTTGTTGCTTTTTTGTAGTTTTGCTTTTTCTCTGTGACAACCTGGTAAAATATCTTTTAACTCTGTCGTTGGTCCGGGGTAGAGAACAAAGGGTCCTCCTGATGGACAATTCACCGAATTGACGATATTGGCATGGGGTTCAACATGGCCAACTCCAGAGCTTCCCCTATCCCGATCGATCTTGATGAGCTACTATGTAACACTTCCTTCGCCATTTGCCATCGTAAAGCTCAAGCAAAGTCTCGGCTCCCACCCCTTTCTCTTTAGCTGAATCCTGTGGGCCCAGATGGACTTGGCTACTGGGACAAAGGGCAGCAACTAGATCCCAAAGAGGAATAAACCAGCTTCATGGTTTGGAAGATCCCCCGAGGCAGAGTTATCCTTCCAGCCGTTTCTGGTTGTGTTCGAGCGTTGAGCACTCAAGAGTGAGGACGGATCCTGTTCCGAAGGTCCCGGGAGGTAGGTACTATGGCACTGAACTTTTGGTTGGTTAGGGCTACCACTCGGCGCCGAGGTGAGTTCTGTGTCCCAGAACCGGGAATAGTTGCAGGTCGAGACAGGGTTTATTGCTCTCGAGTCAAAGGCTACGAGTCAGCGAAAAACAGATTTATAGCCAAGAAATATTCTGATATATCCTTGTCGTGTTGGAATGATTTTCCCCAGGAAACCTTGACTCTAGAAGACTTCCTTGAAGAAATGAGCGACTGCTGCTTGCTGCAGGTGCCGTGTCATTTTCGCATCCGAGGGTGATCCCAGGTTGAATGGCCGTTCTCAACGATCTAGAGCTTAAATGGCTTAGTCTGGTGCGGGGAGAGTGAAACCTCGTTCGGAAAAGCGGAGCCCTGGGCGACCACTGTCCTTAACACTTCAGGGCCTGTCCAGGGACAAGATGTGCTACTAGGTCAGCACTCTAGTGGCTCCAGAGGTGTTGACGGCCCGCTGTAGAGCACATTCCACTAGTAAACTGGTAATGCACATTCCTCTTGGATTGGTCCTGTCGGGTTCCGGTCTACTGCCCGGCCTGACCTTGGCCCCGATGACTGGGCTGGATTTCAGTGCTAAGCAGCCCCATCCCAGCCCAGTCCAGCACGCCCCAAGCATCAGCACAAGCATCAGCATCAGCGCGGGGCTTCGCGGCAAATCTCATTCATCAGGGCAGGTATCCATTTTTGGGCCCATTCCCCAAGCTTCTTTCCACCTCAGTCTCATCTCAATCTCATAACCTCCCACTAACATTCATCTTGCAGCAAACATTCTTCATTTTGAGTTAATCTTTTGCTATATCTATTTGTTATTCGCCTATTTCACGATATACTCGTCGCTATACCTTCGTCGCGACGTGACTCTAAACCTCCGATCCTTCGGACCCGGGCCCCCGTGGCCGCATTTTAACTCGCCTTCACTCACAATGAGACGCCAGAACCGTTCGTGCGACCAGTGTCGCAAAGCCAAGCGGGCATGCGATGCGCCTTCGCTATGGGATATTCAAAGAAACTCAGAGAGGCTTCGAAACGGTGGTGACAGCACCAGCGGTACCTCTCTTGCTGAGGAGCATCTTGGTGAGTTGGTTTGCTCTCCCCAGTCCTCCTCCTCCTCCCCCTCCCGCGCTTTTTTCCCGACTTCGACGACGCTAACCGAGGGGCCAATGAAACCACAGATGAGATTGATTCTAGAGCTCTACGATGTTCATACTGCCTTCGTACTCGCAAACAATGCACATTTCACTGGGTTCGCGCTCAACTGCAGACTGGCCCTGCTGCCACAAGCTCAAATATCAACAACGAAGTACCTGCTCAGAATGGCGCACCTCGCCGCGTCCCCGATCAGTCGCGCACAAAGGCCAAGCGTCAACGTCCGCGCCCTCAGCAGCAGCAACCAGGACCTTCGCCGACCCAAGCCCCTCTACCAACGAACCAAACGCTTGATGTCAATGCAACTGCCCTGCTGGACATGTTGCAGGCACCTCCCACAGCACACGACTTGTCATGTTGGGGGCCAATGGATACAACTGGTTTCGCCAACTTCTCTGCTTTTCCTCACACAACTTTCGATACCATGCCTGTGAACGGCGTTTTTGATCCGACTGCTTTCGATGCTGGCCTCCACAACAGTGTCCTGCAGAGTCTCGAACCTCATTCGACACCAGCACACCCACACCCCATGGATCTTACACCTTCCACAGACCTTTCCGGTCAAGGGTTGCATTCGAGACATCAGACTGCGGAGGAGGAAAATGGAGATAATGGGTGGCCTCTCTTCCAAACTCATTCAGTTGGCAGCGATGTTCCGTTCCAACCCTCACCTTCTGGTTCTAACTCGTACGAAAGCGACATCTCTTCTCGGTCTCTCAGTGTGCGCCACTACCCAGAAAGTATAGCAAGAAGCTACAGCACCTCCATTTCGCCATTCTCAGTGACACACAATATGATGACCAAGACGAACAACAACCTGATCTCGGACAACCTGATGAGGATATACCATGATGTTTTGGAGCACGCCCTGTCTTGCTGGCTGTCAGAGGAGACATGTCCTTATAAGCCCAATACCATCACTCGGCCATCCAACAACGGTGTGAGCTGGCTGGCATCTCATTTTGAGGGTCTCAGCGTTGGTCAGCCAAAACAGCAAGATAATAGAATTTACCGGCGTGTTATTCAGCTCGACAAGCAAGCACAAAATACGAAACTGATCCGACTCAGTAAATCGGAGGACCGAGCTGCTTCGAAAGCTCTGCATTTGGCTATCATGGCATTTGCTACCCAATGGGCGCAAGGCAGTCAACGTGAGCGAGACAGGTTCCCACAGAACTTGACGCAAATGGACAGCATGAGATCAGAGTTTGACGATATTAACGAGGACTTTGACCGCACACTCCAGAGGACTTTTTGGGCCCAGGCCAAGCGGGCCTTGCAGGACTGCTCAGATATGGAATGTTTCCGTGTGGTTTGCGCTGACTTGATCATGGGACTAGCACAGAAACCGAGAGACGAGGAGGATAACAACAACGATATGCCCTTTGGTATGGGCAACTTTAGCGATAGCCCCATTGCTTCGGGTGAGGGGTCGATTGCCTCTCAGCTCAGCGAAATTATTGCTGCAGAAGGACCGCCAGTATTTATGGAGCGAGCAGCAAGAAAGATGCATGCTCTCAAGTTTCAGTACGAAGCTCGCGAGACAGGCGTGCTGGATGCTTCTGGAAGTTCTCTGGGCTTGGAGAAGGCTACATCTGCGGAGTCTCTAAGTGAGGAGGACAAGGGTACTATTGGTCTTGTCTACTGGATGACAGTCATGTTCGACACCGTATCTTCGTCCATGAACGGCCGGCCTGTAGTTGTTTCAGATGAGGAGTGCCACCATGACCCGACTTATCCAGACCATCCAGAACACGAATCCTACAACATCGAGTATCGACCGCAGGACGCCAGATGGTGGGCAGAACTATTTGTCCGCGAAAACAAGGAGGGTGTTCTTCGTTGGCCCTGTTCGTACGATGCTGCATCCAAGGGTGTCGTCACTGCAGCTCCTATCAAGGTCATTCTCTTCCGACATGTCTCGTACCTTCAGAACACGGTCAGAAGTCGATACCGAGGCGAACCTGTCGAGAAGGTCATTTCGAATGCCATGGCTGTGTACAAGCACTGGAACGTGAGCTACGGCGCCTTCTTTAGGGATCTGGTCGAGCAATATGACAGTGTTCCGACACTCATTCAGAGCTGGTTTGTGTGTGTGGTGGCTCATTTCCATTGTGCTGCTCTCCTACTCGCGGATCTGATTGAGCTTGTGGACGAAAATAAGTTGGGTCTGGATTACTCGACTCAAGTGCGGCAGGCAGCCAATGTAGTTGTTTCACTACGAAGAGACAGTGCAGCTATTTTGTCGGACCTCGCCCGAGTTTCGACACGCCCTCGAGCCGGTGATGTTCCTGGCACGGGTATCTCGGACCTGCATTTCGCAGTTGTCGAGGGCTCTATTCTGACAGAGCCTTGGACCATGATTCTCATTAGGGCATTCACCAAGGCGGCCATTCTCCTCCTCACTGAAGTCGAGGAGAATGTGCGACATGAACACGCACCACTTGAAACCCCTGGCGTCATGAACCTGGTGCGCCGATGCGAGGACTGCACCAAGGCGCTCTGGTGTCTGGGCAAGAAGTCGGATATGGCTCGCAATATTGCTAGCATCTTGTCTTCGGCACTGGGACCTTACATGATCCCAACAACGATGTCACATATGCCCATTTCATCTGTCGAACCGGTTATGGTGTAAAGTCTCGCAGACATATCTTTTTGTGTACTAATTTGACGAGCGTTTAATGGATCTGGATATTGGGGCGAGAATCAGTATAATCAGCGAATCGAACGAAGTCCTTACTGTATATGTATTTATGGGAAAACATAGGAGCGAAACAGTCATTATCGTTGATGAGGCGTTTATGTAGGGAGGTTCAGTCCAGTCTGTGCCTGTATGTCGTCAATGTCAAATTGTTTGAAGCATTACACACGGTGGTCCTGTGATTCAGTTTAAATACTGCGATCGTAATTGTCTATTCGTGGTCACCATCCTGTGGGAGCTCCGAAGAGTAGATACAACTGGTCACGTTGTTCTCGTGAATGTGAACCAATATGTGTGTGCTGTACCGAGGTCCGGCCTCGATGGACGATCCTTTCCTTCTACACAGGCACTGAAATGATGGAAACATGAGGTTGTAATAAGCTCAGACATCTTGCATGCTGTTTCAGCCTTGCCTTAATTAACATCACCTGAGGCCCAAGATGCAATGTAACGACGTTCGTGGGACCCAGTAACGCAGTATGTTTCCCGATATGGAATATCGTCAGACGAGTTAATCTTCCTATTGGCTGAGCTGGCTCGCCTTGCCTGACCACACATCTCAAATTTGGAGAGACACGAGAGCTTCGAGAGGTCTATGTGCCCTTGTCGATCAAGAAACAAGACGAGACCTCATACAAGTTACTCTGGACAACGCACTTCCTGTTTTAATATTGCTGAGACATGTGACTCGATGAGGAGTGATACGTTCTGTTAAGAAGGAATGATGTATACACTCTCATTATTACCTATAGATCAGCCAATACCTCAACGATAGTGACTCCGATACTCGACTAAACTAAGACCCAAAGTGCATTAACAGTGTTTTCTTTTTAATTTGAGATCGCTAAGCCTCTATATACTTATACTCTCAAAGTACTAGAGGCAATTCATGACCTTACTGGACTTCCAGCCGGCCCTAACCTCTCTAATCTCCCCAATGTCGAGTAGAAGTAGGAGAGCCTTAGAACTTGGTGAGGATATTATTTGGATATTTTCAGACGCATCTATCAATATCGGCTGGCCTGCTCCTATCTACCCCAGCTCTGCAGGCAGTCATGGAATGCCGATCTAATTGAAGCTTGGATAATAAGTAGGAGTACTCTACCAATCAGTGCGGTGACTTTACTATGAATATTACAGACGGAATGGCATATACGTGGACATAACTCAAAATCCAACCGAGCGAATTTCCGAAGTGTGGCATGTTATACTGTTTTTGAAGGCTATGAATACATAATGTCTGACGATGAGACTCAAAAAGCTCCAAGAATTGAAAGGATTACACACGAGTAGCTCTCATTTCTCCAAGTCTATGCTATACCACATATGAATGTGTCGTTGTAGCTACAAGAGCCATGTAGTCTCTTAATGCTTCGGTAGTGTTTGATAAGAGGATCACTTCTACGAAGAAGGGAATTATTCCTTCATTATGCTGGGACTGTATGGGAGAATCAGTGTAATAGACACCACTGACTGTTGAACATATCTTCTTGGGGTCCAGATTCATTCCAACGTAGCGAAGATTGAGGGTCGCCAGCCATGGGACGTAAGACTGTATTAATCACGGAGAAGATTGCTCATCCCGTCGCTAGCTCAAGGATAGTCCCCATCCAGAGGCGCTCCTTAGCGCTGGTTGCGTGACATTCAATATTGAGGCTGTGATTAAAGCAAAGCACTGTTTGGATATGGAAAGAAGACCTCAAGCTAACAAACTACTTGAAGGCTGATTCACTGATATTCTGGCGTTGCCCAAGTTCATATCGTACAACCTCCGCAAAATCATCTTGTTCTTAGAGAATACAGCAAGCTTAATCACACTTCTTCTCCAAATGGAAAATTGCCTGTTCACTTGTTCTTCGGCCCCGTCATGTCATGAAGATAGGAGTGACACTCAAGTATTTGCAAAAACTGACAGCCATGTAGTGAAGCAATCAACAATATAATAAATGACTTGCTCCGTTTCGTATCATTCATGAATCAGATATGCTCTCTGGGTATATAAAGAGCTCTGCATTTACGCTTTCTTTCCCACCAACTACACATTACTATCCAAGTCTCGGTCTATATAATAAAACACTACTTAAAAACACTACAATATTTTTTATTAATCTAGAAATGGCCCAGGAAAGCTTCTCCCGGCAAATGAGTGACGTCTCCTCAAGCTTCGTCGAACTCATTTACGAAGCCCACAAGCGCGGCAGCCTCCCAGGCTGGCCTGAAACCTACAAACTGCAGTCCTTTCGTTCCGATTACAACTCTTGGGTCCGAAATCACGGCGTGAGACTAGACTCGGGGATCTCCAATAGTGCCCCAAACTATCCGAACGAAGATCTCGTCAACCGATCTGCAGTTAAGCTAGCACTTTCCACCCTGAACTCCCAAATCCAGCTGCGTAAGTATCTGAATCCAGTCTAGAAATTAGCTGTACTGACATTATCGGATAGTTATGCAGGACTATCGTGATGGCCCTCCTTTACGCACGGCATCTGGAGCGCAGAGTAATGCGAGCAGTGTTGAGAGGAGCTTGACCACTCTTTCGAGGTGGACGTCTTGAGAAGAATATTAGTGGGATCAAGTTTTTTTTCTCCTAGGCTTGACATAGATTTTCATATTCAACGTAAAAAGAAATATCAGGAAAAGTTGTCCAATCATGTTACTTTCTTGAACCGCTTGCCACCGTGTTCCAACAATCGATGTCACTTGGTGAGATTGTCAGTGTGGCATATTGATCAACTCATGAGTGACACTATATGGAAGGCGTCAAACTTCCATCAAGTCAACTGTTCATTATCGCTTTAGTACCCTCTCTGCTCTATGCTGTATTGTTAATCTAGTTGTTACACTTTCAGTCAATGCGGACAGTGGCTGCCAACACGTATAAAGTGATAGCCGTAGGCAATGAGGCTGTTTTGTATATGTCCAGGCAGGAACCGTAACAATTACTCGGCGAAATTTTGTCTGTTTTGTCTGTTTCCCTATCAACCCTGTTGTTGTAGCACCCAATTTAGAATGAATGCTACAGACATTTTAATCCTCACCTTGCCATGTGATCACTGCACATAAAACTACCATGAGCCTCCCCTCGAGACAAAGATTGAATTCATAACGACTGAGTATGAAGGTTCGCTGTTTAAAACACTGAACTCTAAAATGTTGGATGCGCTTGTTGAAAATCCCAAAGAACGCAGATAGACACCAAAAAGATGACCTGAAGACTTGTAATGATCCCATGAAGCCTGATAGAATACTTCCGTTGCGTCAATCATCCCTTTCAATCCTTTCTCTCCGATTTATCGGGATTTGGCAAGTGAGTGGTCTCCTTTGCTTTCAATTTTCTATCCCTAATCAGTACTCCTAAGATATGTGTTAGCCTGGCGATTACCTAATATAGAGGGAGGATTCCTTGCCGCAGTGGTACATCTCCTCAATCATTTCGATGGCCATGTGCAAGTAATGAAAGTAATTCCCGGTCTTGTGTAGTAGCGCCTGGTAGACTGGGCGTTGAGTGTTAGCCCTGCTCAAACTTCCATAACTGATCATTACATACGGTCCTCAACGGTACGACGTACAGTCTCCAAGCATACTGGACGGTCTCTTGCTGAAAATGATTGCCTCAATAGGGCTGGGTGTCGATAGCTGGTAGAGTAGGCCCTAGGGATGCGGCGTGGTATCTGTCCTGGCGGAAACGGCTCGCCTTCAGGGATGGTCCTATAGCTTTTGACCCAGTTCATGAAGACCACTTCCATTTTCTCGATAGTTTCCTAATCCGGGTAATAGGCATCTCCATCTCTTGAGGTTGAATTTACTTCGGGGAGGTCCATGATTTTTTTAAGACAGAGGCGAACGGATAACACGATAGACGATACACGAAGAAAATCGCAGTGTCGTACAGTACGGAGGCGTCGACTAGACATATCGATTATGTATAGCTTTTCTTAGTAGTAATCCGATTAATAAGTAGGACGAAACGAATTAATACAGATCCTTTTTCTGGTGCTCCTATTGCTGGTGATGTAAAGTGCAGATAGGTTGTGATTTGATGTTGACTTGATGTGTAGTTAGTTACCTGAGACGAAGGCAAACACTGAACTCCATTTGGTCCTGCCTCAAAGTGATCATGGTTTATAACCGGAAGTTATGGAAGACGTAGGTTGGTATGGACCATAGTGTGTTGCTTCCGTTTTCAAGATGCTGTTGAGTCCATGTCAGTCAGACGCGACTCCTATTGCTAATGATAATGGCCAAGATCCAACCATCACAGAGCATCATCTCTAACGAACGGCACACGATCAACATCACCCATATCAAACAGTTCTAGTTACAGAGAGAGATCAATCTTCAAAGCTAGATCGTGTTCTCGAAACTTAATTCTTCATTTCATCATTTCAGTCATCAACTTGACCACCATGGGCCACCTCGCACAAATCGAAGCCGTCATGGAAGCCTACGACGACATCCTCTACCACTATAAAGATGACGGCGAACATCCCTTGAACATGCCAAAGAAAGAAGTCATTGTACAACAAAAGGCGGATTTCAACTTCTGGGCAATACATTCGGGCGTATGCATGCCAGAACTTGACCTTGAACACGAGTTCGAACGGGAAGCGGTAAAGGGACTTGACCGCTTCATCGAGACTGCAAATAAACGTGAGTTACACCAAATCTATGGTTGATCTTGATGGTTTGCTCACATTTTCAGTCGAGAGACTATACCAAGAAGAACCAAGTCCTGATGTCACATGGCGGGCAGACGAGCATGTGGCCTCGCTGTCACAAATGCTGAGCCAGCTGTCTCATACATTCGGCGTACTTGTACCTTCGTTGCAGAACACAGGAACGGCTTCTTGGCAGTGAACTGGAGCTTGATGATGATTCGGGGAAGTTGATTGTCACACAAGTATATACTTGAACAACCGCTTTGCAGCAAGTCATTAATGCGAGGTATCCTTAACTATGGCAAGAAACAGAGTAGAGAAGTGAATGTTATATCTAAGTTGATCGTGAGAGACCCTAAAAGAATATAATAGTATCATATATTTCCTTGCCCGGAGTCTCAGTCAAGGTGTCCAGTGCCAGCGAGAGCACTTCTAACGTTAGTAGCCAGTCAATTGTATATAGTATCTTAGTATCTCCTTATAGCAAGTGCATATTCTCAGTATTCAATTTATGACTGACCTTGAGGTCTACAGTAAATTTCGCTGAGTATACGGAAATTACTCGATCAGTACAGGGTAATGTCAATGCGCTGACGGGTGGTTTCACATACATGGCAGACTTAATAACTATAAGTATGTGAATAATGATGGATCTTTTTATAACTTTGTTATCTTTGGTACCTATCTGGTGTATGTGGCCAAGAGAAAGCATCAGGGTAGATGTGCTGTAATGATCGTAGCTTAGATAGCCACTACTGCACTTCAAACACTCCAACCACCACGTCGAATATATCCTCAAAACAATCAACGTACGAATCACATGTGATTTAGAGATTGTTCGGCATCATTTAGCGTTAGCGTATTGACATTGTATACGCTGCTAAGCGCTCAATCACTGCCAAAGATGAGCCATTTATCTACAGATACAACGCTGTAGCATTTCCTAAGCTTCACGCCATGATCGTTTACAGAGTCCTCACGAGACATGTTCATCCTGGCATTTCCGAGGGAAACGGGATGCATCCTCTTGATTGTAGTGTCACCCTAAACTGTTACTGTGCATAGTAGACTGCCAGTCGGATGCTGACCGCACTTAACGCCGGCTCAACTGAATATCCCCCGCGAAACGCGGGGAGGTCATACGCAATGGTCATGTCAATGCAGACTGAATCATGTAGAGTCGCATGGCGCATAAGCATGTCACTTTTTGTTTTATCTTCCCTTCTGAAAATTTGAAATCATGCGATCGATTTAGAGAAACCAGTAGAAGGCCTAGTGATCGACTCCGGGTGGGCGAGCCGTCAGGGTCTTGATCAGCATGATTTCATGGGAGGTTTGAGAAACTATTCGAACCAATCGTGGTGGGTGACGATGAGCACTTCGTCACCTCGGAGGGTTGTCATGCAGGATAAGCACTTGAAGATTGGTGTAGTCACTGGGAATTACACGGGTAGAGAGAAGTGTTCGGCTGCTCGGTTCGTTAGCTGCTCGTGCTACTGCCCGTCTTTTCGGTGGTGAGACAAATTCTTCGATTTGACACTGCCAAGACGGCGTTCTACGATTTGAGATCTGCTATCGAGTAACTATTTTTGGAGGAAAATTT
>JABEEM010004508.1:0-11395 GCA_013363185.1 Fusarium secorum | reverse complement strand
TCGATTTCGAAGCTTGGTTTAAGCTCGTTTTCGTTCCGCTATGCGAGTCGAGAATTGACTTTAGCCTATTCTATGGACTGATTGATGACAGTAGGGTAAGTAAAAAATCTCAGGTGCAAGCAATAGCTATCGAACGCTCCAATGTGTAGCAGGTTGTTATTATGTTTTCCCTAATACGACTTCGCGAGTGTCTATTCTGCTAATACCGGATATAATAACACTATTCGGTCCACGAATAAATGGCCTCTCGATACTCTGACCACTCTGCTATGCCTCGACTTGCCATCGCTAATTTTGTTTCTCAGACAAGGGTTCCGGAATGCCAAGCAGGAGGGCCGGAGAAAACTGAAATGATTAGTTCTGTCCCGGATGCAGTTCGTGTCATAATGCCGCCGTATTATGCGGTTATGCCGGTCCAGGTGCCGGGATATTTCCACAGTCCAGGCTCCGGGCTACGGCCTCGCTTGCATCGCCATCATCATTCCTAATCGCTCTCAGTAGACCTCCTAGTCCTTAACCAGCGTGTCAAACATGGCCAGGCGGTCAGACATAACAGCTAGAATTATATTAAAAGTGCTGATAGTAATTAGATACTTATACAAGAAGCATTTCGTAATACACCAGAAGATACTCCATATGCATAACAGGTTGTTCAACACCACAGACCAAGAGGCCTAGTAATTCCAGGAAACCCACATCTCAAGATCCTCTTATCCCCATATCCATATAGTGAGATACAAGCACGAAATCTAGCTGATTAGATGAACATAAACAGAGAGACAATCGATGTCCAAACGAGAAGCGGGACAGCACTGTGAAACCTCGTAGCCAACGGCTCCTCATCATGTACACCATTCTTCTCCCATTCCTCAGCCATCTCAACCGCTCTGTCGTAGTCTGGCCAAGGCCTATCACCAGGTTTGATCCTAGAATCGGGGTCATTATCCTCCACAAAGCCAACCTTGCCACGATACTCGGCATCGCTCTCGTTCCTCCCTTTTCTATCAATCCTGAACCCACAGACCACCACATCAGTATCATCCAGATCATCATCATTATCACAGTCATCCAGAGTCCCGGGCCAACAGTTCATATCAGGTGTCCAGGTCCAGTATCCGCGCTTGCCCTTGGGTATGACCCAAGATGAGTTTTGGTGTGGTATGACTGCAAGTCGTTTCAAGTTGACGTATTCCATCGCTTTAGAGTCTGCTACATCCCGCACTGCTTCGAGAATGCCTTTCTTGTTCTCCAGGGAAGTGTCGAGGGGCTCATTGTCGGTCTGGGTGATGGTTGAATTGGCGATGATGCTTATCTTGGAGCTCTGGATTCTGCAATCGCCCCTGTCGTCACTGTTTTCTTTTGCTCTCTCTGTGGTACAGTTGACTAGTTCAGTGACGCGAATGGAGCTGCCTGTATCAAAGTAGCCTTTGGAGTCACTTGATGATTCTAGCTTGAAAGTCTGGCAGTTGCGTTTTGATAGCGACAGCGATGCGGTTGGGAAAAACACAAGGATGAAGATTATTAAATTCATTGTTGTAATTTCGGATTGCATATTTAAACTGGTCATTGATTTGGTGACTGCCCAGGGGTTTGGTCAAGTCCTTTTATGCTTTGTGTTGCTGCCTTGATCTTGCAAATGGCCCCCAATTCTTTGAGGTCTCGTCGCTTCAATGACGTTGGCCAAGGCGGCGAGACTGTCTAAAGGCCTATGAAACAACACTAATCAGCGAATTAAGATAACCAATAATGTGAATACCCCAATTTGGAAATTTCCGAGCTACAAGGCTCTTACTCTACTTTTTCGTCACTTCATCTCGGTTCCTGCCAGTTTGCATGATTATTGTGGCGATAGAAATCACATCTGTCTTCTTCAACCCGTCAGACACAGTCTATTTTTATCGTATGTACTGAGAGTTCAAAGTCGTTGGGCCGCTGTACGGCATCTGGCGGACTCTTCTCCCAGGCGGCATAGGTTTTGAAAAGTTTATGTGTTGCATTTATACAAGACTTCGGTGGCGTACGGACATATTAGGTCCCGATTTAGATATATACAAATAGACAAGCAAGAGATGACCAGATGGCCGCCGTTGATATCCCATCATATCTCATCGCCCCAGAGTCTACATCAGTCCGATCCCATTCCACAGCCATTTCACGAGCCCTTTGAAATTCTGGCCATAGCCTGATCTCAGACTTTATAAGAGCATCTTCCTCCTCCTTCTCCACGAAACTAACATTACCTTCAAACGTACTGCCATTTTCATCCGTCGAATTACTCTTAAACTTAAAGCCACAAATCACAGCCGGATAACCATCCAAGTCCTCCTCCAAATCACCATCACAGTCTTTCGGATATCCCCGCCAGCACTGTATCGCAGGTGTAAATGTACAATACCCATATGTCCCATTTGGCGTTGTGTTGAAAGGTGCAGTAAACGGTATCACGACGAGTCTCTCCAAGGTGACGTTCTCCAGCCCTACACTGTCCTTGAAAGCTTTGATGATGGCCTTTTTGTTCGTCATGGAAGTATTGAGGTTTGCTGGTGATGGTGCTTGATAGGTTGCGCCGTCAGTGCTGTTGATAGTTGCGTTGGCGATGATTCCCATTTTGTAGCGCTGGATGTTGCAGTTTCCTTTGCCATCGCTGTTTTCTTTGGCCCTTTCCGCGGTGCAGTTTACGATTTCTGACACGCGGATTGGTTGACCCATCCTGGACCATCCCTTGGGTCCTGGACCGGTCAGATCGAAAGATTCGCAGTCACGCTTGGTCAGCGAGACAGCGATCGATGGAAAGGCCAGAAGGATGATTGCTGCAAAAACCTTCATGATCGTGGCTCGAAAAGGGCGCTCTTACCGAATCATCCTTATGGCTTAATTGTATCAAGCCTTATACTTATAGTATGCCTACGTTGTAAAATGGCCCCCAATAAGTTCAGCCTGTCGAGGCATACTTATGACGTTAGCCAAGGCTTTAGCAATAGCTTCAAGCCTACAGAAACAACTTGATCAAACACCAGTAAAGCCTGAAAGGGCAGTGCGGGGCATTTCCGGGCACAGGTGGGAAAAAAGCAGGAGACCAAATTTGATATTAACAGCTAGTCTAGTTTACAAGGATGGTGTTCCTCCTCGCCCTTAGGCTTTTAAGCTTGATTTTTGCCCGTATATTTGTTTCAATTCAGCTACCTCCAATCAACATAGCCACCTGATCTTCTCGGCATACTCTAACCCAGTGTGGGTCACCCTCATGTTGATCTTGTAAACAATGACTGTGGTAATGGTTGATTTAAAGTTATCTTGGTCCCCTTTTGTCCTCTCCCAAGCTCTTGTTGCAAAACATATGCGCCACGATAAATACCTTTGTACTGGGGCTAAAGCTTCTCTCTTCGTGACTTTATTGTACTACGGAGACGTCAATATAGTTGGTCCTGACTGGCCGGTCACTTAAAGCTAGCATTCACGCTTAAACATCAAAGAGGCTCACCACTAGGACTGATACCTTGTTTTTCATGGCGTTAAGTCAGTGTTGCGGCAGAGATAAGAAATTAGGGTAGAAGAACAATCATGAATACCTTTTAGAAAGACCTTTATTTATCTACTGTTGCTCCAGTGCAGTTGGAGAGGGGAACAATCTGCCTTAGATCAGCTCAGACTGAGCTATACCATAATCGTGTTCATATTGTAGTGAGATAGGGTGACCTTATAGTCTCCCCATTAGTATTCCTTAACTGCTATTTATATTTACATCAATTGCAGCCGTATAAGAGATTTCTCTTTATACTTAATATTAGTCTTTTCTTTAATCTAAATCCTCCTTGTTAAGTCTCGTCGGATTTTCTTAAATTTCCTTGAATCTCCTATAAAGCCCTGTCAACATGTCTCTGCCATACGCCGAAAGTGTTGTTCTCTTTATGCGCAGTGTCGCGCAGTATCCTGCTTAATTGCGATCCCGCTCACTACCAGGCAGACAACCTAGCCCACTTCTCATGGTCGAGTATATCGGCCTTACATCGAGTGAAATGATTTGTGGCAAACATCACGCGGGGCTGCTCCATACATTGGCTCTGGCACAGGACTGTGCATGGGCCTGCAGTGGCTAGTGGAAGGAAATTGAGTAGATGGAGCTTGGGGTACATAAGCGGGCTTGACACTGCGCCGTAGACCACCAAAGCCTATGCATTCTGCACTGGCTGCGCATAAATCGATCATTTACCAACCAGCTTGCACTACCCCTGGTGCAATTATCAACTCGAGTAGGGAATCAGCACTTAGGTTAATATCACCCAGTGGCTGAGGTGGTGAGACATCCGATAACTGCTGAAGTGGGTAAGCTTAACGCCAACGGCGCGGTTCATTATTGATCTGTGACTTTTCTGAAGTCGCCGCGCTTTTTTGCGATCACAACAACATGAATTAAAACAAAGTCCACTTCATCGTCATCAATCGTCTCTCGAGGGTACCATAGACTTCTCATGCGCGAACCATTGTCTGAGTTTCATCGCGCCTCCGCTATTCGTCGATTTTATTAAGTTATTGAGCATTATGATGTAAATGACATTAAACGAGGTCAAGACCAATATGATAGAGTGAAGCTTGTTCGCATTACTTACAAATATTCCGCTAATCAAGTGTCTAAAGATAATGTTTTAATCGCTGTTTTTGAGTTTTTGAAACTATCAATTTCATCTGAAGTGGATATCGACTTTGAAGATGCGATGTACTGAGGCCAGTTGAAGACTCACTTGTATGAATTCGCTGACTATCTGATCGGCAACTTCTTTCTCCCGCGTAAGGTTCCACTTGTAAACCGACGTCCTGGCCTATTACTAACCCGTTCACACCTAGTTCAGGGTTTCATTGTATCCGACTGGGCTGCCCAGCATGCTGGCGTTGCTACTGCACTGGCTGGGATAGATATGGTCATGCCATTTGGTACTCCCTTCTGGGAGGACAATCTTGCTGCTGCTGTGCGCAATGGTTCCGTACCCGAGCAGCGCGTTACGGATATGGCCACCAGGATCGTAGCATCGTGGTATCAGCTAGGCCAGGACATGGACTTCAAACGTCCAGGGTTCGGTATGCCAGCAGATCTCTCTAAGCCCTACCAAGTTTTTGATGCCAGAAATGCCTCGTTCAGATCAACTCTATATCAGGGCGCTGTTGAGGGTCATGTATTGGTCAAGAACGTCAACCAGGCTCTCCCGCTTACAGCCCCCAAGATTCTGACGGTCTACGGATACTCCGCCAAGAACCCCGACCTAACGGCTTTTCCAGTTTTCCAAACGCCCCGGGAGTCTCTCTGTGGAGCTTCGGCCTTGAATCCGTCGCCAATCCGATCAGTGCTTTTTTGGCTCTGGCGGGTGGATCTCAAAACCCTGTTGATATTGCTCCTAACGGCACCATTGTGTCGGGCGGTGGCTCCGGAGCTACATCGCAGTCGCTCATCATTTCCCCCTTTGATGCACTTGTGCAGAAGGCCTACGAAGATAACACCCAGCTTTTCTGGGACTTCAGCGAGGTTCCTATGGCGCCAAACCCAGAGACTGATGCATGTCTTGTAATTGGCAATGCATGGGCCTCCGAGGGTCCTGGCCGCCCGAAACTCCGATATGATTATACAGACGGTTTGATCAAGAGTGTCGCAGGTAACTGCGCTAATCCCATCGTCGTCTTTCATAACGCTGGAACGCGCTTAGTGGATCAGTGGATATCCTTCCGCTTGGAAGCGTCATTTTTGTGGTTTTGTGTGAGAATTTCTTCTGCTTCTAGCAATGAGGGATCAGGTCTGAGACAGCTTCTTATACCCTAGTAGCTACTAATAAGGTTACTGATTGAGTCATTATTAAAGCATGTTATTCTATTTTTAATTAGGAGATTTATCTTTATTAAGGCTATATGTATATTGCCTTCTAAAAGCTGAAGTTAATTAGGATTTTTCAGTGTATTAGCTTGATATGTCTCATTGAGATGTCATAAGCTTTCAGTATCAATCAGTGGATCAGTGGATCGATCACCCTAACGTAACAGCTCTCATCTTTGGGCACCTGCCTGGCCAGGACTCCGGAAAGGCACTGGTTGACATACTTTATGACAAGGTTAATCCTTCAGGCAAACTCCCGTATACCGTCGCCAAGAACGAGAGCGACTACGGACATCTACTCCACCCAGACGTTCCCAAGGGCTCATACCTCAACTTCCCGCAGAGCAACTTTACCGAAGGAGTCTATGTCGACTACAGACATTTCGACAAGCTCAACATTGAGCCTCGCGACGAGTTCGGGTTTGGACTCAGTTACACGACCTATAAGTACAGCAACCTGAAGATCGAGAAGCTTAGTGGTGCGAAGATAACAGCCTACCCTTCTGGCCCTGTCATGGAGGGCGGACAGACCGATCTCTGGGATACCTTGGTCAAGGTCACGGCGGATGTCACTAACGCGGGACAAATGGATGGATCCGAAGCTGCTCAGCTCTACGTTGGCATACCAGGTGCTCCTTTGAAGCAGTTGCGCGGATTCACGAAGCCGTTCATCAAAGCAGGCAAGACAACACGAGTCCATTTTGAGCTTACCAGGAGGGATCTGAGCGTTTGGGATACTGTTAAACAGAAGTGGCTTTTGCAGAAGGGTGACTATGCAGTCTTCGTTGGCGCAAGTAGCCGTATCCTACCGCTTGAAGGAAAGTTGAAGATTTAGGGTGCAAGGCTAGTGGAAAGCAGCAAAATATGTATATTAGGTTAACAATCTTGCACGACGACAATCGAGGAGCCACTAGCTTGTATTAATCTAATCACACCACATTTAACTTACAATTGCGAGATGTCGAGAAAGTTGAGAGATTGATCCAATCAAAACTTAATAATCGCAATAGTATTTAGCTGCGGGAATAACAGGTGCCTGCTTCGTAGTATATGCATATAGGCATATAAAGCCGGAAAGGTGGGCTGGCTCCGCTTTGTTTCTCGGAGCTGATTACTGAGATCCATCCACGTATTGGAAGAAATGTCAATATGGTCTTATCTAGCAGTCAATTGCGACGAGGAAATCTGAGTGAGACTACTAGATGACTCCTTTCGTCAATGAGAGGTGACTGTTATTGTCTCCCATTGTTTATTGGCTCCTACTGTAAATCTTGACATGTGATACAGCCATCGACGTAACTGAGCTGACATGAGTATCATTGATAAGATAAGATATGATAAGCTATCTCATCCAATTGTTGATTATCTGGTTGACACAGATAACCCAGCAAACCTCAACACGCTGTTCGTTGATTACACCCAGGTGCTTAGTGACCAAGCCGTCTCTCTTTCGTTTGTCAAGCCACGGTTTATTGGTCCGATGCAGTGAAGTGGAGATCACCAAACGGCATTCCTGGTCCCTCTTGCCAACGATGAGATGACCGGAAGATCATTACTAAGTTGCCCGTTCGAATGGTCTGCAAGTAATAAGCAATTGCGGTGATTCCATCTTGTAAAGCATAAGCAGATTCCACTGAATCATTATGAGCCTTAGATGTAGTGAAGACCGTCGAGCTTATAGCTTCTATAAGAAGGCGGCCATGAATACAATATCTTGCAATGGAGCGCACCGACTCTTGATACTTTACAATATAGAGGAACATACAGCATACGGTAGAAGTCGCGTTACTGGCATCATACGTCGTAACTATGACACCTTCACTGGAACACGTTTTCACACTGAGGATGTATACATCCCCAGACAAAGCCCTCGTCATCCCCGAGGCCAAAGGCAACAATCACCGCATTGTTGCTTTCTTGACGCACGGACACATCAAAGGCAATGGTCTTGAGGCAGAGCTCCTCCCAGGCGGCGCTGATTGGATCCTGGTAAGCCCGCTTTCAGTACAGCAAGACAAACACTAAACCATTCATCAGCGTGACCCTGACACAAACACCGGCCATCTCGACGTCCGAGTTCAATTCCGATCAAAAGAAGGCCACGGTATTTACATCCACTTCAAGGGCGTTCTACAGATTGATGAAAAATGGATGGAAGTTTTCACTAGGGGCCCGAAGGCTCGAACTCTCGAGTTTGGAGAGAACGAATGGCTGGGATCTCCCATTATTGAAACAAGCCATCCTGAGCTGAAATGGGTAGAGCGTTCAGCTTTTGTCAGTGAGTTGCGTTGGTTTGTTGATGACGATGGGTCTGTTGCTGTGGAGAATGCTGTTTACAAGGTCAAGCCGAGCACAGGATAATATATTAGCAACATAAGCCACTTCGCTATGGTTCTCTATGTAGAGCTCATTGAAGAATCTATCTTCTGAGGATGATTTACTGTCAATATAATGTCATGCGCTGTTGAACCTTGGCTTGGTTATTCACATGCCGGAATCCGGAGATAGCGATCACGTGTCTCCCTGACAGGGATGCTCACACGGCATCTTACGAACAGTCCGACATTGTCAGCCCTGATCCCCTGTTCTGATGCATATTTCAGGGCGGATCTTGATAGCTTGGCAGAACCTTACAAGGGCTGATAATTACGCCATCGTGTCCTGAGTGGCCCAAGAACGGGCTGCCCCTTTCCTTACGCATGCAATGTTGCGGCGAGGACAGTCAAAGAGCGGCTAATCACCCAACTACCGATGCAATTCGGCTAGTAGACCTGAATCCCAGAGTCGCTGGCGCTCTACACGACTCGTGCAGAATGCCTCAGTGTAAGGATCAAGCCTGACGGCACCTGTGTTGTAGTGATGCTGTTACGAGAGAGTACAGCTTGCCAAGCTTCTTGGGCCAGGGAACTAACCTTATGTGTTCGGAAGAGAATCGTTATGTTACGAGATGGAAAGAGAGTAAGAAGTCTTCATCACGCGATCTTGGTATAATGTTGGACCTCAACCAAGCGAATGGCATTTCTGTGGATAAATCAGCATTTAATACACCCTAAACAGTAAATGCAATATATGATACCTGGATGAGTGTGGTCTCAACTATAATACCTTTTGTCTAATTTAACTAACGATTTAACAAATGGAGAATCCTATTGCATGACACGAAAGACATTGAGTCGTGTTTCCTAATCCCGTGGTCTAGGTTAGCTTCCCGCGAGTGTCTCCGCTACCAAACCTCAAATTATTTCCGTAAATTTTCTAATTGGCTCATCTGGGCATCTGAGTAATCATCTTCAAAAGCCGCGTTAGTGCTGACGCGCATCCTTGTCCCCATCGCCAACGCCCTGTCAGGCTGATTCAATAATCATCTTTATCTCTTTAATAAATCCCAAGAAAATGTCTTCAAGCTCCGAGAAAGAGAACTCAACGACGCCAGAAACGGACTCTAGAGTACGGAAGTTCCACACTCGCAGTCGAACAGGCTGCTCCAATTGCCGGACGCGCCGGAAACGATGTGACGAGCAGCGACCGCAATGGTATGGGCGATCCTGAATCCTTGGCCCCCACTGTAAGCTGGGATCCGGTTACTAATGAGGAAATCGTAGTTTCAACTGTGTCAAGGGTCAGAGGACTTGTGTGTACGCGCCCCCCAAAATTCCACTCAGGGAGCGAAGGGCGCAGCAGAAGGAGGCTCGTCCGTGGGATCAAACGCCCTGGGAGATTGAGCAGCCGCCCAAATCTAAGGAGATGGCTTGCGTGAAGAAGACGAATGTTCCTCCTCGCTTAAGTTGTTTGAATCATGATACAGGGTTTAATAAGTTGGCTGTTGCCATGCCGCTCAAATCTCATGAATTGTTTCAATACTGTCAGTTGCCATGAACAGCTGTATACTTGTGGACCTACTAACTCATTTAGTGTTTGAATCAAGCCGGACACTAAAGACAACACCAAAAGTACCCGGTACAGAATAGTCAGTACACCTGTCCATCTCGACATCCGTCGCTCACCAAAGTAGTCTCGCGCGTATGATAGATAACCCATGTGCACTCCGAAGTGCCATCCTCATGGCTGGTATGCATTTCTCTTTCCAATTTGGCGACCTCGCCACATTCGAGTCTACCTTCTTATATCATAAAATCGAGGTCATGCGTGTGATCAATCGTTGGATCGCATCAGGGGACTATAAACTCGAAGCTGCAATCATCAGAGAAATGGCCACCTTGGCTTTCGCAGAGGTGAGCTACCCTAATATACGCTCCTCTTCAGAATTCTTTTACTTATTGAGAGTCTAAGGCATGCCATGGAGAGCTCGTTGCTGCCGAGACTCACATCAGCGGCATTCTGGCGCTGATTGAAACTGCCCGTCCTGATAAAAGTGACCCGACACGTTCTGATTGCTGTTCTACCGACCGAGAACTAGCTAACCGTTATTTCGTCATGTGAGTCACCATGAACACATCCATCTTGACGCATCATTGGGATTTTTCAGTATGTTGGCTTGATATGTCTCGTTGAGATGTCATAAGCTTTAACTATCTAGCAATTCCCCTTTCTAACGTCTTATCGTAGGTCTTGTGTCTACATCACTGGCCTCAAGAGTTTACTCAGCGGCATTTGTCGAACTGGCGGCCACGGCAATAGTCTTGATGCTATACCGGGTCGAAATCTTGTCAAGCTATCGCACACGTGGCACATGAGCGAAGCCATGGAGAACCTCGGTCTTAAACTCCAAGCCATTCGTCTATTCCCATTCTTCTTCAGCCCGTTGCCCCAGGGAGCACGGCTCAACGACGCGAACGGACAAGTCATCATCAACTCTATACGGGATTTTACGGCTGCGCAGGATCATATGTTCAAAAATACTGGTAAAGAAACAGCAGACGGCAAGTTTGAAGGTTTTTGGCGCAAAGGTCCCGCATCAAGGGTACTGGGAGAATATGTCACGGCACACATCGAATCTATTTCTGTACCTGGAAAGAAAGAAGAGAGTCCTGATATGACCCCATCGTCATTCGTCGGGCCATGGTGCGGATTGACTATCGCCTCTATCTTCTACATGCAGGATGTTCTCGGCGCGTTGGAGTATGTCGACAAACGCATTCACAAATATGCCGTTGCGTTACTCCAACACGATGTCGCCAAGGTCCTTGCCTCGAAGGACACACCAAAGAACGAGGCGTTTATGTTCTGGCAGACACTGGTCGGGCTTATAGCCTCCCTGCGCGCTCTCAAGGACAGTGAGCAAGATGGAGGATTGTTATCGGCCAGACAGTTCTTTGAGGAGGCTTTGAAGCAGCAAGCAACGACCTTGGGAATCGCGACGTGGTCGCAAGCAAAGGGGACGTTACGGAGGGTGGCATGGCCTATGGGGACTGTTGGTCGGGAATTTATAGAGGAGCTATGGGACAATACAATTACTAGGCTCCATAGAGTTTAATTATAAGGGGTTTAATATATAATAATTAAATGTAAAATAATGCAGTTCTTAAATAAATAAGTAAATAATAAATTAATTAAGTTTAAAAATAAATAAAATAAATA
>JABEEM010004486.1:0-19775 GCA_013363185.1 Fusarium secorum | reverse complement strand
CTTATCATGTACGTTATAAGTTTAAGATAAGTTTAAGATACCTTGTAGAAAGTTTATCTTGATACTGTATATCGAAGCCCGATGTTTTCTCGTTCCCTGAGAGCCATAAAGATACTGCCTTCATGGCCGTTTGCTAATCTTGAGGGAGTCTTATCTCGTAGATCGACACCGAAGCTCCACCAAGGACCCTGCTGCATGATGAAAGTCCCCGAAGGGCCAATGGGCTATTTCACCGAATTTTGGTCCGATCACTGCATCCTGCAGCATTAGGCCCTGATACAACGCGTAAGTTTCCGATGATCTGCACACTGACCGTGATACAATGGCCTGACTGTTGGCGACTTTGCACAAATAAATCTCACAATCATGTCTCAGGTCAACAATCACAAACATCAAATGGTAGTAATCTCTATAAGATCTGTATTCATGCTAGACTACTAGAGTCATGGGAGTATCTAAAAGGTCATAGCTACAATGGTAGCTTCTATAGATGCGTCAAATCATGATAATAAGCAAAAGTTTGGTTCCAGCAAGCTAGAACAGAATGTCGAATGCCTGTTCGACCTTAGACAGCAGAGTCAGTCATGACTCCGTTGTCGCCCTCAGACTCGAAGTGAGACGCCTTGATGTCATCGTCACTGCCGAAACCATACTCGCGAGCTTTCTCGTGAACCTCGTGGTCCTCCATGCGGGGAAGCTGCTTAGCAGCAGTCACGTAGCTCATCTTCTCAGTGTAGCCCTTGGCGAAGATCAGATCAATCTCCTCGAGAGAGCGACCAGAAGTCTCAGGATAGAAGAAGTAGATGATGGGGAAGAAGATGGCGTTCATGGCAGCGAAGAAAGCGTAGGTGCCCCAGCCGTTGGTGCCAGTGCCATGAATCATGACGGGGGTGATCATGACGATGAAGAAATTCCAGAGCCAGTTGGAGACGGTGGAGGTGGCGTTGGCCTTCGCGCGGGTCTTGAGAGGGTTGATCTCAGCGGGGTAGAGCCAAGGGAGGGGCAGCCAAGTGGCACCGAAGAAGGCGATGTAAGTGAAGAGACCAACAGCAGCACCCTTGGAAGCAGAGGCAGTACCAGGGATGAGAGCGCCGAAGGAAAGGATCATAGACAAGCACTGGCCGACGGTTCCAATGAGGAAGAGCTTGCGGCGACCGACGCGCTCAACAGCAAACCAAGAGGTTGTAGCGAAGATGGAGTAGATGATCATGTTGACACCACCGAGGAGGAGAGCCAGGTTGTGATCGGTACCAATGGACTTCTGGAAGAGAATGGGGAAGTAGTAGATGACGGCATTGCAACCGGAGAGCTGCTGCATCATCTGAGAAGAGGCACCGAGAATGAGACGTCGGAAGTGCTGGGTCTTGCCGCCAGTGAAGAGAGCAGAGAAGGGAGTCTTGCCGCCCTTGTGACCAGCAGCAGCGATGGCCTTCTCAATGGTAGCCATCTGAGTGGTGACATCGTGGGAGTCACGAGGCTGACCGTTGAGACCTGCTAAAATCGTTGCTGCTTCTTCGCGACGACCATGGGTGAGGAGCCAGCGAGGAGACTCGGGAAGCTTCATCATCATAACGAGGACGATAGTAGCAAAGACGACCTGGAAAGCGATGGGGAATCGCCAGACGAAGGGAGCGGGACCATAGGTACAGCCGTAGTCGATCCAGTAGGCGATCAACGTTCCGATGGCGACGTTGCCGCCTTCAATGCAGATGAGCTTGCCTCGGTTGTGAGACTCACTGCACTCGGCCTGGTAGGTAGGGATAGTCGATGTGTTGACTGAGACGTTAGCATCGATGCCTTCAATTCTGAGAATGGTGGAGCAACTTACTTCCGTTTCCAATACCGGTGATACATCTTCCAATGATGAACTGCGCCGTAGCACCACCGCTAGGAGGAACAGCAGCGATCTGAATGATGACACCAATGATCATAACAATAGCACCGAGGAAGATGGACTTGCGACGACCGAGACGGTCACCAAAGTTGAGGATGAAGAGGGCACCGAGGAAGCAGCCGACAGCATAGATGGAGACGACGAAGCCTTCGTATGTCTCATCAAGAACCTGGGGGAAATCGTCTGTGAAAGCGGGAGCTGAGATGATACCGGACATGACACCTTGATCTACATGAAACACAACCGTTAGTCTTTGCTCAAATGCACAGATCCCTGGGGAAACATACCATAACCGAAGAGAAGAAAGTCTGTGGTAGCGACTATAGTGATGAGTCTCTGAAGACCCTTACCGGTCTTGCCCCAGTAGTGCGGCACACCATGCTCGTTGTCGACGTGAACCATGATGACTGATTTCTTTAAAAAAGACCAGCTCTTGATGTTGGATAACAGTTCAGACTCAACTCAAGTCCGGGAGATTCACAATCCTTTATAAGGACAATCAGCAACACCAGCGCCAAGTAAACTCTGGAGCTCTACGTGGATCACTTCACCCACAATTCCCCAATGTTTTTTTTTCAGTTCATTGTCACAGTATACAAGTGGAGAAGAATGCAACTTGATAAGCCGAGAATGACTCGGGCCCAAAAACTTGGCACGGTGCAGAAACTTGGAGTACGATGAGGAGAAAAATTTCTGGTCCCTTGAACCGATAACCTTAGATAAACCACATGTGAAGGGGTCGCCTCCAACCGAAGAGATCTTTGCCAGTAACTTTTCATCGCGAATAACGTCACTTGGCGGGAGCTACGCTAACTCAGGGGCCCCGCTGACGTAAAAAGGGAAAAGAAACACTGGGTCTACTAAACAAATTCAGAGAGAGTTATTATCAGTGGTGACAGCAAACGAGAGAATGCTGAAAATTTTTAAATATGGGTAAAATGACGTTGGCGGAATAGATACGTCATAGGCGTTGGTGATCTTCACAATTTCCTAAAAGAGACAAGGACCCTTGAATCAAGATGCTCCATCCCTCGGCTCTTTATCCCTGTACGTGTTGTGTACAGTACCATTACATGACTAGATCAATCCTCTCATACGAGTTGGAGAAATGACGATTTTTAATGTGACGCTTTTTTTACACCGCATTAATATGTTTTGAGGAAAGATTGTTTCTGTTCACAGATAGAGTTGGCCATCACTAAGGGATCGTCAAGATATGATCGACACGTCGCAACATAACATAACCGAAATGAAGCACAGAGTAAGATTTTGCGGAGTGATACATACTCCAGAAAAACAAAACAACCCGAGAATAACCATAAGCATACTCCATACGGAGTAAGATCATATTCACCCACCGCAAAAGTCTCCCCTTTTCTCCAAGTTTTGTGCTGTCGTGATTTCTCAACCCGCGCCGAGAATAATTGGGGAATAGTGCCGAGGTGTGTGGGGTTTTAGTGGATAAGGCTCTTGGATAAGATTTCTGCGCTAAAAGTTCTCACGGCAACGTCATAAATTTCCTCGGACAGCTATTCCGTCACTTGTGGCAAAATGGTATCGGGTAAGGCGCGAATAATTGTTGTTCAAAATAGTGAATCGCCTTATGAGGCTATTGCCACTGCCTATCTCGAAGGAAAGAAGAATTCTAGAAGGTTTTTAACTTTTCTGTTGTTTTTTTATGGCTTAAATTTTCTAAAAGTGCCGTGGCGGATCATGAATTGGTAGAGTTCACAGTGTTTCTGCAAGGAGCTGAATGTGAGACTGTGCACGTCACAAAACATTCCAGGATCGAATCACAGCAGAGCAAAAGACCAGATACCACTCAAAGCACGAAATAGAGTGAAATTAACTCAACAATAAAGCACGCTGATCTCATGTCTCATCCCAGTAATGCCCAGAGCGATTGTCATCACGAGTTATCTGCAGGACCCTCATCGGTTATACAAATTGGGTCTTCCGTGGATATCTTGGCCTTTCTGATCTTCACTTCTCCCCAGTGTTTTTTTGTGATGAAAAGTGGTCAGCAAAGGACATATTACTATAGCTGTTCAGGCATTACTTGGCGTGGTTATGCGTGCGGGATGATTGTCACAGTTGGCCGGCGTAGGCCACTTTATCATGAGCTGAGAATCTCCCCGTGTTTACAAGCGAGAGATGGAGAAAACCTGGAGCAGATTGTGAGTTCAACGTTGGCATAGGGTAGTTTTCGTTCATATTGGGGTAAGACGCGCTATGTTATACGCGTTGGGACGCGTGCCTTAATCAGGGATAGCTGGTTCTAACAACAGGGTCTTGTTCTCTCGTCACATTACAATCCCGACAACTCAGCAATCACTGCACATCTCAAGATAAGCTTAACAATTAAACAACAAATACCCTGTTCAACAAATTGACTTATGCGCGTTTATCGTCCTCAAAAAACAACTTATGCTGTTGATCTTGTCGTTTCCCAAGATCAACGTGCCCAATTACCTCATCGGGAAATCCTCCTCGTTCACGCGTGCAGAGTAAACTTCATGATTGGACCGCGTCTTGAGACATCATTGACTCAGTCGAACCAAACCGCCAAGAAGTCATGAGGAAAGACTCCGCCGTCGATAGGTGAGTCCAGATATAAACTGGGTATTAAGCATTGATCCCTCGGGCCAAGACTTGTTCCGTCCCGCTTGATCCACAGTCTTACAGTTCCCGCTGTTGGTCTTGTTGCTTATCTTTCTTGGCTGGCTTGGAGGCATTTGAAAGTGGTAAGCCGACGTTGGAGAAACTCCGCAGTACGACCCCGCGAAAGGCGACAGAGTTTATTCTTAATGCGGGAGTTGCGGAGATCAATGATACTGTAGGGAACGGGCGTCAGTCTCTACCCTGGAGATTCAAGTCGGTGCTGCGAGTATATCTTGGCGGCGAAGTATTGAACATGACCTAAAACAACTCACTTGGCGTTGGGGAAGAAAGAATTACCCCGACGTGGTGGAGATCAGACCAACTCAAACTAAGCTTTGACGATAATCTCGTTCGGAATTCGAAGGTCCCATCAATGGCGATAATCCTTCCACCCGCGATGATCAGCCTGACTCGACTCAAGAGATAAGATACGGCGCACGATATTTGCTTTGGAACAGCTTTGTTCGGAACGAGTTACATTATCAAATGGGACCGATACAGGGTCGAGTGTCTAGCTCACAGCCTGCTTTTCAGCTGGGCAGGGTCATTCGAATGCGGCTCGCTCAATAAAGCTTCATTGTTCATGATCTGATTGCACTGATGAAATGTTTCTTGGGTTTATAAGAGCTGAGTGATTTGCTGCAGGTTGGGCGGCGTCAAAGCGTTCAACATTGATATCAGCATGGTAAGCAGAGTCGCAATCAGCCCCACGCACAGCAACCCCTCCAATTGCTTGAATTCTCAACTTTTATTTGTCTAACCCGCCGGAAAGACAACATCCGCAGCCTTGGGGTAGGACAAAAAAGCCACACGCATATACGAGCATGGCAAGACTTGGCCAACCTTGAAAGATTGAGGCCTGCTTCTAAAGTTGGCTTGGTGTACGCGGAATAGGTCATATGATAGCGACGGTTGAAAATAGGTGCTTGAGTGGCATCCTCATTCTACATACAAATTAGACAGATAAGGGCGCATAATATACGAATATTTGGCATAGTAACCGTTTCTCATCTCAATTCAACCATGGATCATGGGGAGAAACCCTTCGTGATTGAAGGCGACCTTGCCGATCAATGGGCTCAGGCACAAAAAGCGTTTCTCTCATCCGAAGTCGCAACCAACCGCGAAGTCTTCCCCCTCCAAACCGCTCCCGATCCAGTAGCATGGCTGAAGACATTTCAACACAAGCGGCGCGAGGATGTCAACACGTTCCATTCAATCTGTAATAAGATTGGAAAGCACATGGAAAAAATTCAACGTTTCATGCAAATGGCTGACTTTTCCGTCGCCGTGGCCGCGTCTGTGAGTCAATTAATTAATTGATTGCCTTCACAGTCGCTTTTCTCTAACCGCACCACAAAAAGGTCGCACCTCCGGCTTCCCCTGCATCATTAGTTGTCAATGCTTTTGCATGGCTATTCGGCTCTTTTGTCAAAGTATCGAGAGACTTTGATAGAATAGAGGTTTTTTTTCAACTGATTCCTCATCGCTTTGAGGAACTTTCCGTCATTGATTATAAGGTCAACAACTCAGAAATACTTCGAAACCGCACCATCGAACTATTTATGAGCTGTTTGGGTATATGCAATATCGCGGGAAACGAAGTCCAAAAAAGAATTCGTAAGACACGGTATGAGCCTTGTTCTGAGAACATACTAATCTTATTCTGCAGAAAAATGGCTTGGGCAATTTAAGGGCGAATCTGCACTAGATGATGCGCTTCAGCGGTTCACAAGAGCCGATGATGCCTTGAGATTTTGTGTTGGTATCAATACGTACAGCGCTACAATCCAGGTCCGAGAGTCATTGAAAAAGGTTCTTGTGTCAAAGGATCAGGTTGAACGAGATGAAATCCTTGAGTGGCTTTCGTCTGTCAACTCCGCAGAAATGCATCAGAGGATAATTGACCAAGTTCCTCACTTGAGAAAAGGTGGATCATGGCTTCTGACGTCCAAGACCTTCGAGGACTGGAAGCAGGGCGATATCAAGAATGTATGGTACACAGGAAATCGTAAGTCTTCTTATCACCACCAAATGAAAGCTTAGCTCACTTTACTCAGCTGGCGCCGGCAAGAGTGTTCTCGCGTAAGTCCTTTCTCTTGTCATTTCTCTTTTCCCTCATGGAAGCTAATTACTTAAAGGCACATTGTTATCCAACACCTTGAATCGTGGGTAAAACGGACAGCTCCGGCAGAGACTGCCATGGTGGCATATCTATATTTATCCTACAATTTAAAAACGGATGTCCGGGAACTCCTAGGAAGCGTTCTAAGGCAATGCCAAGCAGAAATAGAGAAGATTCATCCAGCGATCTCCGAAAAGTTCCAAGAGTATCGCAAACAGGGAAAATTCGACAAAGGAGTTAACCGTCCATCTCTGGATCACATAATGGAGATGCTAGGCCAGATTCTAAAGGGAAAAACTATCTTCATTGTCGTTGATGCCCTCGACGAGTTTGACAGCAACAGTCGCGAAAGTCTACTCAAGAATCTGACAGCAATCGGCGCTAATTCTAAGCTTTTGGTTACATCACGAGTCCTTAACCACTTGGAGTATCTTCAACGAAAGTTTGAGTTTCAAACCGACAAGATCGAAGCCCATGAAGAGGACATGGACGAATACATAGAATCTGTGATCACGAGCTCTCCCACCCTGAGCTCACTTACCGATTTTCACGCCAAGATTAAAGAAGAGGTGAAAAGCAAGTCTGGAAAAATGTAAGACGCAGAGACGAACTCTTTCGCCCCCGCCCTGAAACTAACACGAGCTGATAGGTTCATCATTGTTCGACTCCATATGGGTTCGCTATCCAGTGTTGAAGTCAAAGGTCAACTTAAGGAAGCACTGCAAAACTTGCCCAGCCGTATCGACCACGCTTATAGAGACACCATGAAACGTATCGAAAATCAAGCGAAAGATACAAAAGCTCGCGCCAAGTCGACCCTGGGCTGGGTGGCATACTCGCAGCGGCTTCTCTCCATAAGTGAGCTTAAAGATGCCCTCTCCATCATGGAATGCGGTGACAAATCACCAATGGACTTTCAGCGGAAGGATAATGACATCATCAACGACTGTTGTGGCCTTCTTGTTATCGACCATGATAAAACTGTGCGCTATGTTCACAGATCAGCTCGAGAGTTCTTTGATGAGGTTAAAACAACAACCTTTGGGAATTTTGACAGAGACATTGTACTAGCTTGTGTCAGGTACCTATCTTTCGCAGCACTTGACCGCCAGTCACAAGTCACTCCAAGCAGCTCCAACATAAAGACAGAAAGCAGCACGGGGGAAACCTATCCGCTGGCAAAGTACGCAGGGGAATGTCTTCACAAACATCATCGCAGGATCTTAGACGTCGAGAAGGATACCAATGTCTACAACATGGTCTACGAGCTTGCTGACAATGACCACACCAGAAGATTCTACAGTAACCTACTTTTCAAGTATAGGGCTTACAGTTTCCGTACATTTCTAAATGAACCCAAAGGAGTATTGCGCATTAAGCGATCGGATGTCCTCCAACCACTTCATATTGCGGTGTACTTGGGCAACCCTATACTGGTCAAGCAGCTTCTGAAAGACGGCGCTGGAATCAACGATCTTGACCAATGGGGCCAATCACCATTAACTTCGGCTCTTAACAACGGCCTTGATGTTGTGGCTGGGATCCTTCTCAGCAGCGGGGCGAAAATTGATCTGACTACCATCAAAGGGCACAGGATTCTGCTTCACGCGATGGAAAGGAATTATGCCTCAGTCGTCGGCCAGATCATTGGCAGCTCAAATTACAACCTGTCAAATGAGGGGCTCCTCAAAGTGATCAGTATTGTGCTGCTTTTTATGGCTGCGCAATTGGAAGCCATGTTTTTCTACGTGCTGCTATATTTCCTCCATACAAACCGGCCAACGACAAACGCCCTCCCTTCCCCTTCCCCTACCAAAATGCCAGACAAGGTCACTGAAGAGTCTTCTGGCAACACCTTTGAGAGATATAGGCTGCTTCTCAATTTTGGCTACGAGGGCAATCATGCCAGTCTGGAGTCGCTTTTGGAGAATACTTCTGCTGATCCCATCGACTTGAGGCTGGTGTCTCCTGGAGCTACATATGTTTTTCCGAAGAACTTGAGCGAGGTCGCCACCGAAAAATTTGACCATCGCCAATATTATCAATACATCAGTGATTCAGACAGTGATTCAGGTCTTACATCCACCGCGTCTTCAGATGGCTGTCAAGAAAACGACTCAGAGGAGATGGATCAAAGCATGCAAGAAGAGGAGGGCCAAGACAGTCGCTACAGCAATGACCTCGGCTCTAATTCATCATCTGACCCTGCTGGGAAACCGAAAGAAGTCGAGACGATGACAAAAGAAAACCCCGACGAAATCAAAGCCGCTTTCATAAGAAATGCGTGCTTTCTGGCGACTGAGAACGGCAAGAACGAAGTTGTCAAAATCTTTTTGAAGTATGGAGTTTCACCAAACCTAGTCAACTTTGAAGGACAGTCTCTTCTTCATCGAGCAACTTATAGAAACAACTGTGAACTTGTCGAAATACTTCTCGAAAGAGGAGCGGAGATCGAACAAAGAGACCGGAATGGAAGAACAGCTTTATTGGCTAATGCACATGCGGACATAGAGAGAAGCAAAGGTGAGACGTTGTGTTGTCTTGTATCCGTATAACTTAGCATACTTACCACAAAGCAGTTCTCAAGCTTCTCATAAATCGCAAGGCAAATATCAATGCAACACAAAGGGAGGGGTGCCATGAGATTTATGAGGCTGCTGCCTTTGGGGCTACTGAGACTGTGAAGTTTCTTTTGGCCCAGCGTGTCAGCCCATCTATTACCAACAACTTTGGATGGACGCCATTACATGGAGCTGCAGCAAACGGGCATCTTGAAATTGTCCAAATGCTGCTTGACCGTGGTGCTGACCCGTCTCCCATTTCTGACACCTCCGAAACACCGCTCGATTTGGTAACAAATGGCGAGAGACACTATGACCACATCCTCACTGGTGGAAGGCAGTACGCTGCCCAGGTGACCCAGAGCAGGGAACTCAGTGGGGAGGATAAAATGCGTCGCCAGGACGAAATTCGACACCTCCTGCTTGATAAAGGTGCACTAACTAAATCTGAGCTGGAGATGAAATTGGGAAGAGACGAGGTTGTCAAGATCGTTCGCAGCCATCCACGTTGGCAGGTTAACAGTTGGTGGGAGAGTAAAGAATGTCAGTGGGAGGCACCATGGTATAGATATACTGAATAGGGATGGGACGCTGTTAGTATTTATTGCTTAGTTTATTTATCTCTGAAGCTTTCTCTTGACTCCCGATGTGATACTAGAGAGATGATATGAGGCTACGGATAAACCCCAAGGAAGAAAGCTGCTTATCAGAGGACAGGGTATACATGCGTGCGACAAGAGTGACTTATTCTATATACTATTTGACTAATACTTGGTTCAATATCAATATATTCCCTTATGAAGCATACCTTTAATCCATCCTTGCAGTCCAGACAACCGCTCGACGCAAGCTTTCCATGAACCAAGCATCTTTGTATGCTTCATCAAAATGACCCAGAGCAGTGTAGTACACTCTTCCCTTGCCCACCGTCTGAGTCCACGACAGCGGAAACCCGGCCGATTCAGCGCTCTCCTCGTTACCCTCCTGCACCGAAAGTAAGATTGTGCGGCCTCCAATACGCGGGTGAGATCTGAATGTATACACCTCGTCGAACCACGGAAACTGCCTCGCTGGAAGAGACTCTGTCTTGACAGGACAGGTATGAGCTTCTGCTGGTGCCGAGTCTGGACCAGGAAGAGACTCATACCCGTTGATAAAGTGCTCGGGGGTTTCCACCGCGAGAGTCATCCACTGTGGCGGCGGGTGACCATTAAAGACCTCGCCCAAGATCTTGGTATACCTGGGGTTTGTCTTCAAGCCAGATGTAGCAGCATGGATGCCTACAACGCCACCGCCATTCTCGACGAAATTTAACAAAGAGGTGACTTCTTCTTCAGTTAGATAATCGCCGGTGTTGTGTCCGAGAGCGACTACATCGTAGTCTGAAAGAGAGAGAAGTATTGTTGAATCTTCAGTTGCGCTTACGGAGAATGGTAGTGAGTTGAAGGCTGAGATCATGGTGGGAATGCAGTCATGACGATAGCCGCAAGTCTTGGTAAGTAGTAGTACTTTGATCGGTGCTGTCGATGCCATTTTTCTTAATAGTTTTTGGTAGATTTTAAATAATCAAGAGAGCTTCAAGGTAAGCCGCTCCATGCAATCATGACTGGCAGGTCTATTACAGCATTTAAAGGAACCTCATTTAGCCATCATTGAATGATGCTGACGGACGAATGAGATGATGCAATTGTGGAGTGAGTCATGCGCCGAGGCATTGTGATTGGCGGATGAATTTGGCTCCGTTCATGCAGCTGACGGTATTGTCAGCATTCTTGCATCAATGTTAAGATGGACAGCGAAAGAGTGAAGTAAAAAGATCTATTGCAAAATCACACAAGTCTATACGCTATGTCTAAACGTGAACCAACTCTAATCTAAGTGCCTCTAATCAAGCTTCTATATCTATCTATAGGCGGCTAGTGAATGGATTGGCCCTGGTAGGAGCTTCCTGCCCAAAGATCTCAGGATGATCAGCCTTGATCATGTCGGCACCCTAGGAAACATGTCAGTGGAATCACCAGAAATGGGTTCAAAAGATCTCACCTTCTCTCCAATCATGTAGACAGAGTTCTGGATGCGGCAGTCAGGAATAACTGGGATGACTGAGGCATCAGCAATGCGAAGGTTCTTGATTCCGTGAACACGAAGGCGAGAGTCCACAACACCCTGCTGGATGTTCTTGGAAAGACGTGCAGTACCGCAAGGGTCTGTGAGTCATGTTAGTACACATTCTTCATATGATGATAGAGTGGACTTACGGAAACCAGTCTGGCTGCGATCAAGGACAGCCCTCTTCATCTCCTCATCAGACTCAAGGGGCATCCTCCAGGGATATTCGCCTGTCACAATGTCCTTGAAGCCCTTACCAGTGGTAAGAACGTCATAAGTCCAGCGAACACCCTCTCGCATAGCAAGGATATCAAGATCATTGCCGAAAAAGTTGAGGTTGATGTTGGGCTGGACAAGAGGATCGTTGCTGTTAAGAGTGACTTGACCTTCAGAAAGTGGACGCAGAAGATCGACGATGACGGTCATGTAGTTACCCTTCTCAGGAACGGGGTAGTGCCATTGGAAAGCAGTGCTGAACATGCCGACGAAATCGAGTTCAAAGTGAGGTTGGCCCTTGGGACCGAAGGGGTCGAGACCACCGTTCGCAGCCTTGGCTTCACGATAAGATTGGTGCTGCTCGAGACGCTCGTCGATGCGAGGAAAGCCGACGAGTTCGAGGAGACCAGAGCTGACAGGGCCAGTCTTGTCGCGCTTGTACTGAGCGACAGCAGCGCTGTTGGCGGCACCGTCTCGAAGGATGTAGTCCTCCAGACCGAAGCCATCCTTGACTTGGAGAACGAAGGGTACAATGGGGTGATCGAGAAGGTGCTGGCCAACGTGAGGAGAGTCGAGCTTGACGTTGATGATGTTCTTCTTGAGTTCCTGGGCAGGACCAACACCAGAAAGCATGAGAAGCTTGGGGGTTTCAAAAACACCCTGAGAGAGAATAACCTCCTTGCTGGCGAAGACACTCAGTTCTCCCTTGGTATCCGGGTTGATGACAGTCACACCAAGACAAGTGTTTGTGCGAGGATCAATGATCAGCTCCTTGGACTGAACGCCATAGAGGATATTGACATTGGGCTTGTTCTTGAGATACAAGAAACTTCCCTGTCGCTGACCCCCATGGATGGTATCAACACAATGCGTAAGACCCCTCATCTCACCATCGTAAATATTTTCTGTCAAGACTTCACCTTTGGAAACCCACGCTTCAGTCAAAGCATCACGCCACGGCTTCATCTCAGGAACCAGATCAGCATGCGCAATCTGAATAGGTCCCCCGGTGCCAATCTTCCCCAGCTCAGCGGGATAAAGCCCCTCCTCATCATGATAAGTCGCACACTTGCGAAGATACGCCACACAACCCTCCCAATTCCAATCCTCGCCGCCAAAAGCCTCCCAGTCGTCGAAAGTAGGCTTGGAGCCGGGGATCCAGGTGAAGTAGTTGGCGCAGGACGAGCCGCCGAGGACTTTGCCGCGGGTGTTGGGCTTTTCGATGCGCTCGTAGTCGTCGCGCTTGATCATGGTGGACTTGTAGGCCCAGTCGTGCTTGCTGCCGCGGAGGTTGAAGGCCTTGGAGGGTGTGGTGATTTCGGGGATTTGGTGGGGGTTGGGGATGCCGGCTTCGATGATGAGGATGCGGACGTGAGAGTTTTCGGCGAGACGGCCTGCAACAGTGTTTCCTGCTGTGCCGCCACCGACGATGATGAAGTCGTATTCATTTCCATTTGCGACGAATGCCATTTTGTTGTGAAGGTGTTGCAAGAGTGAGGGAGTTGATGAGATGAGTCTGGTCAAAGAATTGATGTTGAAGAAGTAGAAGAGTTTTGTAGTAGTTGAGATGTTTGTAAGTGAAGTCTGAGTGATTGCTGGATTGCAAAACACCAACACCCTTCAAGAGCCGTGATATTTATATATCTCATCCTGCAATGTCGTCACTGACCAAGTTCTCCATGTTCAAGATGAACATCCTCAACATACGCGTCTCGCGGCATTGAGATGCCAACAATTCTGCTGCAACATCGATGCTTGCTTCTATACGGATCTCTCGGTATTCAACGAGTGACGTATTCCCCATACGAAAACCCCGGCACTTTGGAGGCACAGTCAAGCCTCAAATCGCAAAAACTCACAAATCCCGCACAAAACCCGTGTTACGAACAATCTGACAAAGATGCCGAGTCAGCTCCGGTGTCCATTTCTAGAACATCTTCGCTCGGGGTCCAGTTTTAGCGGCTCTTCGGCAGGGAGTGCACTAGCCGTAAGCAGTAATACTACCGGGTTCACCGAATCCGCTTCAAGATTGCGGCTTAGAAAAGCAACTGTTGTGATTGGGCTTGCACGGGACTTGTTCGCGATAACCTCTATCTTATCGAAATCATGGAAGAAAGGCCCGCATAGATGAGATCCATTTTCTTATCTGTCGGGGCGGGCTCGGCATTGACGATGCCGTAATGAGAAGTGGAAAATTTGTCTTAAGGCTGGGGAATTTCCTCGTTTCTTTCTCGTCATTGAAACTATTGTTCTTCTTCATTACGTTCAATTGCAGCCTTTAAAAATGTCTAACCCTGTGTATACCTTGACCGAGGGTACGTCTGAGACCCGAACATCTACTAGCACAGCTAACTAGTGTAGGTCAGCCTGTTCGCGACCCCTCAGTGAGCACTACCCTCCCCGTCTTTGGCGGCGGCGGTCTCACAACTCTTGGTGATACCCTTCTCCTTGAGACTCTGGCCCATTTCAGCCGAGAGCGCATTCCTGAACGGTAAGTTGGCCATCTCACCACTAAACTACTCAACTAACAAACAATGCAGAGTCGTTCACGCCAAAGCTGCTGGTGCCTGGGGAGAGTTCGAAGTTACAAACCCTGAAATCGCTCAATTGACTTGCGCCAAGTTCCTAGACACCGCTGGCAAGAAGACTCAGGTTCTCTTCCGTCTCAGTACCACTGGTGGTGAGAAGGGCAGCGCCGATACTGTTCGCGATGTCCGAGGGTTCTCTGTCAAGTTCTTTACTGAGGAAGGAAACTACGACATTGTCGGGAACCATGTTGTAAGTATTGCTCATGTGATTGATATTAGTTTTTGTGCTGATCTGAATAGCCTGTCTTCTTTGTTCGCGATCCCATGCGATTCCCTTCGTTGAACCGAAGCCACAAGAGACATCCTGCTACAAACCGACCTGATGCTACCATGGTGAGTTACCCGCATCTGGTGCTGTGACTACGTGATCTAATTTTCTTAGTTCTGGGACTTTCACGTCAACCAGCCCGAGAGTGTCCACACCCTAATGCATCTCTTTGGCAGCCGCGGTCTTCCCGACTCCATCCGCCGCGTGACCGGCTTCGGTGTTCACACCTTCAAGCTCATCGACAGCTCTGGCCGTCCCCGATACTGCAAATTCCACTTCCGTCCTGAGACTGGTCACACCAGCTTTGCCTCTGCTGAAGAGGCTGAGAAGAAGGCTGGTGCTAATGCTGATTATCATACTGAGGATCTCTGGGATGCTATTGCTCGTGGCGAGTACCCTGTCTGGAAGTTGTATGTTCAGATCATGGAGCCTGAGAGAGCTGAGACCTTTGGCCGGGCTTTGTTCGATATCACCAAGATTTGGTCCCATAAGGAGTTTCCTTTGATTGAGGTTGGAAAGATGACCTTGAACAAGAACGTAAGTTTATCACTGGACGAAAAGAATGAGCCAAGTGCTGACAGATCATAGCCGGAGAACTACTTCGCCGAGATTGAACAAGCTGCCTTCTCGCCATCGAACTTGGTCCCTGGTATCGCCATGACGCCTGACCCTATGCTTCAGGCTCGCATGTTCGCCTACCCCGACGCCCAGCGATACCGCCTCGGCTCCAACTACGCCCAACTCCCGCCCAACCGCCCCATCGCACCCGTCTACGCCCCCTTCGTTCGCGACGGCATCACCACCACCAAGAACTACGGCGGCGATCCCAACTATGTTCGAAGCACTCTCAGCCCCGGCGTCACCACCCAATCCATCACTCAGATCACACACCACGAGCGTATTGCTGCCAACGCACTGCTCGGTCTGAACGAGATCCCCGTCGATGACGAGGACTTTATCCAGCCTAGGGATCTGTGGAGGAGGGTATTTGATGATGCTGAGAAGCAGAAGTTTGTGGGTAATGTTGTTGGAAGCTTGGCTGGTACACCGGGTCCTCTGAGGGAGGCTGTTGTTGCTATGTTTAGCAAGGTTGACGGTGAGATTGGTCAGCGAATGATGGCCAAGATCAAGGAGGATGCTACTCACCTTTAGAACTTGGGCAGAAAGAACTTATGGCTTAGACTTAATGAGATAGATCAGCGATGGACGTATGGAAGACTTAGAATAGACCTCTTCGTTTCGGAACTTCCTCCTGGTAATCAGCGCGATATGTGACAGTTAGATTGTGGCTTGAACAACAGTGTCTTACCACACATCTCTTCAAGAAGTATCACAAGCCCATAGCGCAAGTGCCAAAAGGCAAGACTACCACTGCTTGCTCGAGATTTGAGGAACTCCAAAATAACGACAGCCAGATGATGTCAGTGGTAATACTTGGCATAATGCTGACTGCTGATCAGCAACGACTATCTGTGTAAGAATGCTACTGGCCACTGAATTTGTTACACTCTACTTCTGACAGCCTTTATAAAGTTTGCTGTACAAAGGCCCTCCATAAACATGGCATCAACACACCCTGATATCGACTCCAAAGTCCGGAAAGCACTCGAGGGCACCAAGTTTGAGGTTTCCAAACTTGAGAAGATCACGGGTGGGTCTGTCAATTGGATTCATAAAGCGAAACCTCTAAAGCCTCTGGATAATGGAGAGAAGGAGGTCCTAGTCAAGCATGGAGAGCCGTATATGGCGTCCAAGCCAGAGTTTGCACTCCCTCCACTCCGTTGTGTCATTGAGACAGAGAGTCTCAAGATCTTATCGAGCGCCTCATCATTCGACAATCTACAGAAGGAAACATACAGCTTCGTTGTACGAACACCAGAACTATACCATTTTGACCAAGCCAGCTCGACTCAGATATTGGAGTTTGTGTCTAATGGTATTCATTTGAAGGACTATGCTATTGAAAATTATGGCTCTCCAACGCCAGATTCATTCAAGCTCCAGTGCCAGGAACTCGGCAAGGCAGTTGGCAGATGGCTACGGGACTTCGTCAGATTTCGGTGCTCAACAAGTCGAACACCGAAATCTCGTCGACCAGAACGAGTTTGGCCAAGCTGTGAGGTACATGGTGGACTCCAGATTATCCACGGAGACTTTTGGACCGCAAAATAAGTTCATTATCCATTCCTATGACTTAAAAAATGACTTGTACAGTGTCGTTCTACCCAACGCTGCTATAAAAGAAGGCACGAAGATTCCAGTATTCGTCGTGGACTGGGAAATGACGCAACTTGGTCTACCCAGTGTAGACTTTGGGCAAATGATCGCAGATATGTACGCGTTGTGGCTATACAAGTCCGCCGACGCAGGACTTTGGATGATGGAAGGATTTATCGTTGGATATGGAGATATTAGTGAAGAATTTGCTCATCGGACGGCTATACACGTTGGAACTTGGAACACATCTTGTTTGCGTGACTACTGACTTTCCAATTTGGGGACGTGAGAATTACGAGAGGGTTGTTAAAGTTGGAAGAGATATTATTGTTCATGCTTGGGTAAAGGAACATGAATGGTCCCGAAAGGCAGACTCGGCATGTTTATTTAGGGGTTAGAATGAGGTCTGCGCCTTGGTTTCCCCAGGAATGTAGTTTGTAGCTACAACCGAAGCTGCTCTAGCGAATGAGCTCCAGGAGAGATTAATTAGGGCAGCAGTTCTTTTCAGATCTAGAACAATCCTGTAAAGCATACTTTGCCTCCCTCGTATAGTTAATGGCGCTTTGTCTGATTCTGTACTATTGCTTACAAGAAGTAACGTCATCCACTCCTTTGCGACGTCAGAAGCTTCCATGGATCGAATACTCCGTAATAGCCCGAGGATCAAGTCACCAGCAAGGCCTAAGCTCAACAAGCCTGAACGCGGACAGAGCGAGGTCACTTGGCCGATGATAGGTCGGGAGGGAGTAGCAATAATCGGTGTCATGCCGAAGACAAAGTATCTGTGCTTCGTCGGTAATTGATTAACTTGTTCCAACCTATATCCATAACATTAGCTAATATTGGTAATACGAGGTCAACGAGTAATACGAAAGGGATCTGCCTAGTATAACGGCCGCAGGGCGAAATAATAGAGCCAACAGGATTTGGACTTTTGAGGCAGCAACTTATGGAATACGAACTACTGCTACCGTTACATAAAGCTGCAGGATTGTACCCAGCCAGTTGAGACGGCTCACGTGCGCATTGACCTTACGAGATTGGATATTATTTACTCCTTTTGCAAGTACTCCGTATGCAAAAGCAGTTGACATATCATGGTGACAGAGACTGGGATACAGTCTATTTGAACTGCTGGACCTGGAGGCCTAGAGTCGTAGCATAAAGTCTAGGTGTAAGACAGTAAATTATTGCCCGTCGAGGGTTTGTCACTATACAGTATGAGAAGCAGCATTAGGAGATACATGTATACGTATTCGGTGCTGATCTCGATCTCCAACCCCTTGAAAATCGGTATGTAGTACTTGTCGGAACCCGGCTAGAGAAATGATGAAACTAGCGCCTTGTTATGTACTTTTGGGTCGTATTGACGTGTTATTTAACGGCTGATGGTGCCTGTCATTGCCTGAGTGCCGAAGCTGAAATGCCGCCTTAACCGACTACGTAGTGCAACCTGTAAACTCTATTAAATCCCTGGTGAACTACGTATAGGCATGGTACTCGAAATACGGGTTGGAGTACGTAGCCCCCTATATTATAAATAAAGACGATAAACCACTGGAAATGAATCATCTTAAGAATAAGCGAGACTGATCCCGAAATCTCTCAAAAGAGCCTCACCAAGAACAATAATGTTAGGAATCAAGCCCATTCTCCTTTCTTGCCTCCTTTTCGGAGCAGTTCAAGCGTAAGTAAACATCTAGAAATCGAGGGAGTCCTTGCTAATATGCTACGAACGATAAGGCTTGCCGGTCACGAGAAGCCCACTGATCCAAAGATCGTTAAGCCAAACAATCACCCATGGCTAGCAAAGCGCTTACCGGAAAAGAAGACTGATACCCCGAAACTGGCAAGACGTACAATCGACAAGCGTAGCAAGCCGACTGCCCACCCGAAACTGGTAAAGAGCTAGATATATAAGCCCTTCTTTAATAAAGAATAGTGCTATTTGTAATAACAAGGCGACGTGACTGCAATTTCCTCTCTAACTTTCAACAGAAATTTGATCTTTTCCCTCTTATATATATTAATATATAAATTAAAGAGTTATACTAAGTATTAAGTATAAGTAAGAGCTATTGTTATATTATATATAAAATTATTATATATTAATCTTATAAACTTAATTAATTTATATTTTCTTAATTAATAAAGCTTTTAATTATTTAAATATAACTTATTTTAATAAAAGTATTAATACTTTAACCTTTCTAGCTTAAATAATTTAATTAATAGAACTTTTAATAATTTAACGTTAACCCTTTTACTATAAGATATATATAATCTTTCTTAAAGTTATTTAATAACTTTAATTATTAGCTTTTTAATTATTTATATTAATTTTTTTTTAATTTACTATATTAACTTATAGAGTTATAAGCTCTATTATTTAATTAATATTACTCTTTAATATTATTATACTTTTATTTTCTTTGTTTTCCTTCTTTACTAACTCTTTTAGTAATTTAACTTTATAATAAGTAAAGTTTATAATACTATAAGTACTTAAATTATTAATAGTTACTTTAAATGCTTTATAATTAAAAAGATCTAGTTTAATATAAATTATAATAAAAATAGCTTTATGTTTAAAATAAGTTCTTATAAAAGATTAAAAATTAATTCTAATAAGTTAGAGTTTAAATCTTTAAAGTTAACTTACTTAATAATTTAATATTAACTTATATAAGTAAAAGTACTAAATATAATATAAGAATTATAAATATAAATTAAAGCTATTTAGCTTATATAGTTTTTATTAATAATAGTTTAGTTTGTAATTATTATTTTATATCTTATAATAATATATATATAAAGATATAAACTTAAATTATATTTTTTTTATATTTTTTAATCTATTCTCTTTATAATACTCTAAAGCTCATAATAAGGTTTATTAATTATTATAAAAACTTATAAATAAATACTTATATTTAAGAAAAAAAATATTATATTATTATTTACTATTTATATTTATAGCTTAAAGCTTAACTTTATAAGTAATACTTATTTTTATAAAAGAGCTAATTATAATAACTTTAATAACGTACATGATAAGCGTGCGCAACAGATAAGCGTGCGCAATAAAAATCCCTCACCTTATATCAATACTATCTGATTAATTAATTCTTCATCA